>CANUEX010089905.1:0-20713 GCA_948099535.1 Jatropha multifida | reverse complement strand
CCCCCCCCCCCCCCCCCCCCCCCCCCCCCCCCCCCCCCCCCCCCCCCCCCCCCCCCCCCCCCCCCCCCCCCCCCCCCCCCCCCCCCCCCCCCCCCCCCCCCCCCCCCCCCCCCCCCCCCCCCAAGAACACTAGTGATAGGTCATGACAGAGAAAAAGAAAATCCAACAATATATCAAAAACTTTTATTTACTACTGAATGGACCATGATTGGAGAGGAGGCAGTGGGCAGGGATTGCTACACTACAATAGATCATAACAGGGAGAAGAAGGTCCAAAAACATCAGAGAAATTTTTATTTGTGCCATAATACTTGTCTAAGAATCCTAAGTATACATTCATACAGTAGTAAAAGTCATAACTGATTTTTTCGAAATTGTTAGTGGAAAAGAAATGGATTGACAACATGTTCCTCAGCAATAATGGGCCTAAAGGAAATTAGTTAACTTATGCTGGGAAAATGACTTTTTCAAAGTACAAGAAAGAATTGCACCAGCTACCAAAACTTTAGTGTATACCAGTTTGAACGTTGATTGGACAATTTTACCCTGATGACTTGCTAGTTTTTCCAAATCCAATTCAGCACGGGTCAAATATCAGTCAATTTTCTCTCAACTTAACCCAGTAATATCAACCCTAAGTCATGAAAAGTTCAGAAAGCTACAGAATCACTTTTCCTTTTGAACACAATAGAAAAACAGTACATTGCAAAAAAGGTTGCTTCAGGCTTGTTAATAACTTAAAAGAGCAAGTATGCCTTGTCAAAATGTCTATTCACTGTACCAGAAAAACTTAATCTATTTACGGATATAGCATTAAAACCAAAAAAGGACACTGCTGATAAGAAAATGATGTGAAGGTACCTACATATTAGCTAATTCCCCCTGCAATCGACTTCCATCCAGATTAAGAATATAATCAACAGAAGAATCTAGGGACCTAGTTAATCTTTGCAATCCATAAAAAATAGCAGCTCCTACAAAAAAGGTAACCTTTGTTGAACAACAAAAGGAAGGAATTCAAAAAGACATTAGACAGGTTATGCAGGAGAGAGGAGCAGAGAGATTATGTGTGTATTCACATTACCACCAGAAATGTAGAATCGAGTTTTTAGCTTCCACGTTGCTGCTACAAGACCAGAAATTATTAGACAACCAGCAGGATAAACTTCGAATTCAAAACACATGATTAAACACCAATTTGATTCCATGACAAATTTAAGCCTACCAACTAGAAATACTTAAAAGAGAAAGAGGGGGGAGGGGTCGTTACATCAACAAGAAAAACATGCATAACAGGCTAAATATAACAATATCTCAAAAAATATTTCTTGCGGAACTAATTGTGCAAGAGAAGCATCAAAGATCAGGTAGATTAAAGATTTTGATGATGGGAATAACCAACAACAATCAGTAACAGATCATTTCAAAGCATGCAACAATAATAAAACAACAACAAGAATCAAATTAATTTTTTAAGATGAAACAGAAAATCTCAAGCATCCAATATCCTTAGTTCTGTCTGGTTAAAATTTTTTTATAAAAAAGCTAATTTTTTCTGACATTTTGCTGCTAGAGCTATGAATAAATGAAAAATCAATGAGATATCTTGGTGATGACCTCTTATTGCCAAAGACAATGTGCACAGCTAATGTGATATTTTTGGGTTGACCAACTTTTCCATGTAATATGACGTGTTGTAGTTTGAGTTCTATAAAGTTCTTTTTTAATGTTCCCATTTTCCTCCAAAGTAATCAGTGGATAAATAAATAAAATTTCAATATTCCAATCCAAGACATCAATTCTATCATAAACACCATAACAAGACCTTAATCTTTGAGGTAGTGGCTAACATTTGCATTAGAACCAAATCACCGATGGAATTACACATGGTAGACACTAATAACAAAAAGAAAAAGCACACACCTGCCAGAGTAGCGCAGCCACCAACAACATTGCCGACTATAAATTCCGTTCGGGCCTTATGTATGCACGTTTGAAATACTTTTTTTTCTTCAGGCGTCAGTTTCTCCTAAGGGTTTATCCCAAGAAAAGACAAATTAGGGCTGCAAAGATACCAAAAAACTTTTTGCTTTCCCTTTCATAATACATAATTTCAAGCTCCCGCTTAGTCCGCATTTTTCAAAGCAATTTTCTCGAATCCTAGTAAACAAGATGAAAAGTACGGACAAGTAATCCGATTGCAATTTCCCATTTCAAAATCAGTAGAACGACTTCTATAAAGCAAATTTCGATAGCATGAATGAGTTTCAAAGAAAATCATAAAGTTTTCACCAGTAATTTCTACACCATGTGTAGGTATTGAAACCACATTATTCCATGATATAATCATAAGCTAGAAGAAGAACGAAGTTTCGAGATTTAGGGATTATAGGAGCCGTTACCTCACTATCGAAGGTAAGAACAGAATGCCTATGAAGGATAAGCAGAAGAAAAACGTACCTTTCGGGAATTAAGGACATGTAGGAGCTCGATAAAAACTTCACCCATTTGTTCCAAATTCTTGATGTGATCTAAAATGGCACCACCAGAGCCATCAAGGCGATCTCACTGATATGCTTTTCTAGTTTTTAGATGTTAGAATAGAATGGTGATAGCTTAATGGCTGGGCCCAAAGTTCAAAGTCAATATGAACCGAGATATGGCAAATGTTACTCCTACTGGCCCAAAGCCCCAAGATAAATAGGGAAGCAACGTTTTGTTTATTTTTGCCTGCGAAACCCAAAAATCCCGTATAAAAAATGTCGGCTTCAACTTCACCCGCCTTACGTCTTCCCCTCAATTCTGCCACTATCCACACTACTCTCCTCCCTTTTCTTTCCTCCTGCTCTTCCACTTCTCTCTACCACCTCAAACAAGTTCATGCCCAAATATTGCGCTCCAATCTTTCCCCCTCCATTCTTCTCAAACTCATTCTCTCGTCATCTTCCTCCATCTCCAGCCTTGAATATGCCCTCTCAGTCTTCACCCACCTCCCTATTCCTCGCCCTGCTCTCTCCAACAAATTCTTGCGGGCTTTATGTCGTAGTTCGAAACCTGAAAATGTCCTTTTAGTCTATGAAAAGATACGGGAAGATGGCTTATTCGGCGTGGATAGGTTTAGCTTTCCCCCGCTGTTAAAAGCAGCTGCGAAGGTCTCTGCTTTGAATGAGGGGATGGACATTCATGGAGTTGCGGCCAAGTTGGGATTTGATAAGGACCCGTTTGTGCAAACAGGTTTAATGGGTATGTACTTGGCATGTGGAAGGATTTTGGAGGCACGATTGGTGTTTGATAAAATGTCTTACAGAGATGTTGTCACCTGGAGCATCATGATTAATGGGTAGGCTTGTTGATTCTGCATAATTGCATTTTTCTATTGCATAATAAAATGTTTTTGACTGATATTCATTTTGCTACAGGTACTATCAAGATGGACATTTTGATGAGGCCTTGAAACTTTTTGAAGAGATGAAAAGCTCTAATGTCCAGCCAGACAAGGTGGTTCTCTCAACCATAATATCAGCTTGTAGTCGAGCTGGAAATTTAAGCTATGGAAAAGCAGTCCATGATTTCATTATTGAAAATAATATTGAGGTTGACCCTTATCTGGAGAGTACACTTATATTTATGTATGCAAATTTTGGTTGCATGGATATGGCTAAAGAATTATTTTTTAAGATGTCATCTAGAAACTTGGTTGTTTCAACCGCCATGGTTTCTGGCTATTCAAGAGTTGGAAATGTTAAAGACGCGCGCTTGATTTTTGACGAAATGAGCAAAAAGGACTTGGTCTGCTGGAGTGCAATGATCTCTGGTTATGCTGAGAGTGATCGGCCTCAAGAAGCTCTTAATCTGTTTAAGGAAATGCAAGCCTTAGGGATAGAACCAGATGAAATTACTATGCTGAGTGTAATCTCAGCTTGCGCTCATCTTGGTGTGCTAGATCAGGCTAAAAGGATCCATATGTTTGTTAACGAAAGTGGGTTTGGAGGAGTTTTACCGGTCAACAATGCCCTCATTGATATGTATGCCAAATGCGGATGTTTGAAAGCAGCAAGAACAGTTTTTGAAAAGATGCAAAGAAGAAACGTGATATCTTGGACAAGTATGATAAATGCCTTTGCTATCCATGGGGATGCCAATACTGCTCTCAACTTCTATCATCAGATGAAAGATGAAAACATTGAGCCTAATGCGGTAACATTTGTAGGCGTGTTATATGCTTGTAGCCATGCAGGCCTAATAGAAGAGGGCCAGAAGATTTTTGCATCGATGATTAATGACTATAACATCTCTCCAAAACATGAGCACTACGGTTGCATGGTAGATCTATTTGGTCGTGCTAAGCTCCTAAGAGAAGCACTCTATCTTGTTGAGACAATGCCTTTGCCACCTAATGTTGTCATTTGGGGTTCTCTAATGGCTGCTTGTCGGGTTCATGGAGAGACTGAATTAGGGGAATTTGCTGCTCAAAGGGTGCTTGAGTTGGAGCCAGGTCACGATGGAGCACTTGTTCTATTATCGAACATTTATGCCAAAGAAAAAAGATGGCAAGATGTTGGGCAGATAAGAAACTTGATGAAACAAAGAGGTATATTTAAAGAAAGGGGATGTAGTCGGATAGAATTAAGCAGCGGAGTGCATGAGTTCTCAACGGCAGATAGAAAACATAAACAAGCAGATCTGATCTACGAGAAGTTAGATGAGGTGGTAGGGAACTTGAAGTTTGTTGGTTATTCTCCTGATACTAGTGTTGTTTTGGTTGATTTAGAAGAGGAAGCAAAAAAGGAAGTAGTTGTATGGCATAGTGAGAAGTTAGCTCTTTGTTATGGGCTTATAAGCCAGGGAAAAGGATCATGCATCCGCATAGTCAAGAATCTTAGGATTTGTGAGGACTGCCATAATTTCATGAAGTTGGTCTCAAAGGCTTATGAATTAGAGATCATTGTCAGAGATAGGACACGATTTCACCACTACAAAGATGGTGTATGCTCTTGTAATGACTACTGGTGATTTTTTTTTTCAATCTTATTTCATATATGGTTGTTGATACTTAAAACATTTTATATCCAAGAATTGTAAATCTTTTGTTATTGAAGGAACCACGTGTGTGAAAGTTAGAAGTTTAGGGGACGATTTCATTACTATTAAAAAGTTGGTATGTTCTTGTAATGACTACTGGTCAATTTTTTCGTTTTTTTCAATTTTGTTTCACATATGGTTGCAGATAATGACTACACATTTTAAAGTAAAATTTTTTTGTCGAAGGAAACAACGTATGGAAATTCGAAGTTGAGGATCTGACTCGTATATGGTTTCCTCTCTCTCTCTCTCTCTCTCTCTCTCTCTCCCCTTACTGTCTACACTGCAGTGTACTAATTCTTCTGATTTCTTTTGACGAGGACGCAAAAATAGAACTTGAAAAGGAAAATTCTTATGTCCAAATGGATTTCTTGCCGCTAAAAGTAGAATCATGGCATTGTATTGGAAAAGCACATAAATTCATCATAAACAATTTGATATTGTAAGTATAAGAACACGAAGCATGAAGGCATCAGTGATCTTACAGCATTCTAGTGGAATAGTGAAGAATTAAACATTGGTGAAACCATGAAGACATTAGTGATCTTAGTTAAACTTGCAGGATTATAGTGGAAACATGAAAAATTAAATAACTGTTCGGAGCTTTCATGAACAAACTAGAAGGAATTTGAAAGAGCTAAAGATGGAAGGAGGACCCTCTTCTCACAAGGAATGAGAACCGAAATTCTAATAAAAGAAAGGAGGCACTGGATTTGATATCTATCAATTCTCTCAGGTTGGGACCTTGTTATGCTTTTCCACTGTATAATCATTATATCGGTGTTTGAAAGCAGACAATAACCAGAATTCTTGATTGATCCTTTCGATTTTTCTTGCCATCTGGTACATAAAGAGATCTACTACAGCTGAAGACAGGCTTGAGTAATCCAGTATGGAGCTCCTCCCATACTCCAGAACCCAAGTACTAGGGTCTAATTGAACAACAGAGACACCCCTTTTCCTGTGAACCCATGAACTGTTGGCTTTTCGAATTGAATATCCAATCATCCCATCTGACCACTTTTTCAATAAATAAACAAAGATAAAAATCACAAATTTGATCGACAAAAACAATTAATCTACTGATTATATGCTGGCGCTTATGTGCCTGCAATTTTAGGGTGTTACCTCTGTAACTCTGCCTGACAAAACAGTAAAGGACCGTGAAGCAAATCCTGTTTTGAGCAATCCTGCTGTCTGCAAAGGCCAGCCCCATACACGTACCTCCTCCATTGGGGACTTGTACAATACACAGCGTGAATTCAAGAGCAGACCATCCTGCAATGCACCTTGGTTAATTAGATTCTCAGGTGTCAAATCTTGGCAATTGCCTAAACAAAACATTGAATAAGAAACCTGATTGGTCAGTTTAGTTGGGATTTTAGGTCTAGTGAAACTGAACCTGATTAATTTTCCATATTGAATCCATATGGCTGCAATTTGAAACCTTCCCATCATGAACAAACTCCTTTAACTCATTCTGCAAGAATCTTAACCTCCCATTCAATTCTTGTACAACCCGAGATCTCTCACCAATTTTCTGCACCATATCAGGAGATAACAGAGGCTTTAAAACCCCACTGACTCGCCAATAAAACCCTATTTCCGCTGCGAAAATCAAGCACAATCCCAAAATCAACCTTAAAAAAGCCCCTCCAAAGCACCAATTTCTCTTTCTCGTCTCCTTTTCACTGAAATTCAATCTTGCTGTTGATTTGAGGACTGGGGAGTCAATTTTGGGACAAAAATTTGATGTGGGTGTCGACAAAATCGAAGTTTTGAAGGAAATAGGAGTAGGTTCGATATTGGGGCGTGAAGTAGAGAGCTTAGTGAGTGACGATTTCTGGATGCTAATAGGCATAAGATCAAGAGTGGCATTGATGCTGGCTATGCAAATTTCACAATTGCAATTAGCGTCTTTTCTGCATCCGGGGTAGTAACAGCTGTCTCTCTCTTCCATGGCTGTGGTGGTGGTGGTGGTGGTCGATTTAGCTGATGATGATGGTGTTGATTGATATGCTTTCATGTTTCCTTATCTGTTAGATTTGTCTTCTCTTTGGGCGCATCTGTATATTTGCGTTAACAGCCTTTTATGTCAAGACCCGATAGGAGGGCTTTCAAATTTGAATCTCCAACGGTCGTGTGACGTGGCAGCGGAATGGGCTTTTCATTCTTAAGAGTACAGAGACATGTAAGCTTCGAAAGGACCCAAATACACCTCTTCGTTTATTTGATTTTAATTTTTTTTTTTTTCTCAAGAGGAGCCTCGTCTTGTGGTGTAAGCTTCTATGGTGTGGGATCAGAATATGACTTCTATGGCCCATACCCAGCTCCAGCATATGACCCATTAGGCCCATACGTTCCCATGGTAGGGTAGGCCCAGGCCTGAATTTTTCTAGCACATGGCTATTGGTCTATCTCTAAGGAACCATCTTTAAGGTGCCAACACACACACCCAGAAAAAATGATTGGAACCTTCAATTCGATTTTCCATTCCTTTACAATCTTACAAAGATGACAGGAAAGAAAGAACAAAAAAATGTCAAATATTCGCAGGAATCTGCTAATCAATGGTTGAAATTAAGCTTAGATGATCTACTCTAATCTCTACATAAAATAAATTCCTTTATCCTGAATTGTCTCATGTGGTGTATAATTAGTTCCGGAATCCAATTCTAGATGTCATATCATATCATATGTTGCAGAGAATTGATGGTGCATATCATGCACGACACCCTATAAATAATTTATAGGCATCAAGTCATTAATTAAGTATCAATTAAATATTAATCATAAGTTGACTTGCGAATAATTAGTGATTATTGGTCTTAAAACCGCTAGAGAGCTTGCTTATTAGGATATATATATATTTGCTTATTGGGATAAATAATTGACGTAATCTTGATTTGTATATTTCTTTTTAAACCATCTGATGTTCGAATTATAATTTTTAATTTAATTTAGATTTTACATTGAAAACGCTTTTTCATAAATATTTAATCTACTTTTGGTATGATATTTTCATTTCTTAAATGAAGTCATTGCATTTTGTTTAAGGGAGTACTATTATAAAAATATTTTTACTACAACAACACTTCTCCAATTGTCAAAATTTTTTTTTAGAAAGAAGAAAATAGTATTTCCTTGAGATAAATACTATTATTAATTGATATATTTGTATTGAAATAAACTTAAGTAATTTTAAATCTTGTGCTAGATAAGATTATTCTTGTGACATTCCGACCCGGCAAAACGATTATAAGAGGGCGGGTAGAGCAGGGTTCCTGGCGAGCTTAGCAGGGTTCCTGGCGAGCTTCTAGAATGACAGACTAACTAAGATAGTGAAATGTGGGACACAGAAATGAATCGGATAATATATCGAAAATGGATAACTAATCATTAGAGGCGTATTTTGGTGGAATGACTGAAGAGTTAGAAGAACTCCAGATTTAAGCGTGCTCGCTTGACAGAAATTCTAGGATGAATGACCTTTTGAGAAGTTCTCATTTCACCTGCGGGACAAAATCGTGGAGTTAAGGCGTTACAATTCTTATAATATATCAATCTTTAGTTTCTTTTCTTAAAACAAAAGGATCATTATTTAAAAATAGATCAATCCTTGTTTTTTTTTTCTTTTTTTAAAAAAAGTCTTTCCATTTTATCATTTTCATAAAGCAAATCAACATGTTGAATTTTTTTTTTAACAATTCCTTTATCAATTGTGGATGGAGGAAATTATACTTTAATTGAATGATTATTGAATTGCTTAATTATAACCTACAGAATGTTGAAATAGTCCTTTTCTGTGTAGTGAGAAGTTAACCTTTATTGTTTTATTTTAATATGGAAAAGTTAAGATTTGTTGATGATTTTTGAAATTCAACATTGCCAGGTAGGACTTGTGGTATGTATATTTTCTTCCGATCATAACAAAAGGTATTGTTGTTTATAAAATTTTTGCAGACAATTATTTCTTTTGTCCTTAATATGATTAAGAACTACAAGAATTGTAATTAAATAAATTCAATTTTAAAGCAGTTTAGGTTAATTAGAAAGAATAAATTTTTAGTTTGTCAATATAATAGAAATAAAACAAAATGAAAAAAAGGGGAATTCAACCCATATGAGTCTTGATGCTGAGGTTTTATGGTTTTCTTCCATATATATCACTTGACTAATTCATTTAGTAAAAAGTTAGGATTTTTGCATTCAAAAGTTTTGTCTCCTTAGCCAAGAAAGGGAGAAGAAAAGAAAAGGAGTAGAAGAAGAAGAAACAAAACAAAACAAATAAAAAAAGAAAAATGCCTCCTTTGAAATAACATTCCCTGTACAGGACAAGTTAAAGACATTTATAGCCAAAAGAGGCCATAGCCATGAAAATACTATTCCAGGCAATTAAAGAAGAGGCGAAATGATCAGTAAAGTCTTGTGCTTGCTGATCTGGTGTACTTATTCTTAGAAGAAGAAGAAGAAGAAGGTGAAGACGACAAGTCGCCTGACCGTCTTCTAAGCATCTGCCTCATCCCATCAGCAACTCTGACTGCAGGATTTGAATTGAATTTACCACAAAATGACATGTGAGCTTTAACTGCTTCTTCCATTCCAAATTGTTTTTTATTACCTCTACCAACTTCATCTCTAACAGCTTCTGAACACAACCCACATAGCCATTTCCCATCAAATTTTGATTTCACTTCAATGATATAATCTTGAGTGCAGTCCTCTTTCAGTCTACAGCACTCACACGTCACTGATTCAATCTCCATATCTCTCTAAATTCCAGAACTCTTTCTTCCAAAAGGGTTTAAAGTAAAGTAATTAAAGTAAATGAGGCAATGAGTGTGAATTGAAAAAACAATAAAAAAGATTACAGGCGTGCTTTAATCCGAGTTGGATTTCGATATGATCGCAATGATGGCATAGAAAAGTGGGTTTCTTTTTCTTCTCTGCTTTTGCTGCTCACTATGTGTTTGATGAAATGTTTCTTTGCTCTGCAAGAAATAAGCGAAATTTTTTTATGCTTGGATCGAGAGAAAGAGAGAGAGGGTTAATAGAGAGCAAGGAAAGTTGCCTTAATTTCCTCCATGTTATAAGGGACAGGAGCAGTGGAAAATGAGACAAGATTGGTCGGAGGGGGGCCCCACTGGGTTGGCCCTTTCTAGCATTTAGTTACAATTTTTTTTTCCAATCTTAATAATTTATTTTTTCTTTATTTTATCTTTGTCATTTTGTGGGTTACCTCTTACATTTTAAGGCAGTTTTTCTTTTTTTTTGATTGACAGTTACTTTCGGTTAAATAGAACTTGATCGGCTCAATTGGCTAATATCACTGGCTGTCTGGCTCGAAAAGTTTTCGCTGTTAGCTAAGGCTTAGCCACTTTTGCTTAGTATTTTCCCAATTAAACCTTTTTGACGATCTTTTCCTGTTTTTCTTTTTTTTAAACAATCGTCTCCCGGACTCTATGTCAGAATTCGCCTAATTGGATTCAAAATTTTATCACAGTTAAAATTTATTGTATTTTCCTGCAGACATGTTTAGTGAAAATCAAGTCGGAGCACTATTCTCATATGTTCAGTTTGCATTATCAATTGAACCACAATTCATAAGTTATTTTCTTAATTTTTTTAATTTAATTGTTGGATTTGATTTTCAAGAAAATGATTTTTATTAAATTTCCTAATTATGCATAAATTATATATTTTTAGTTAAATTTAAAAAATAAATTTATCTTTGTAAAAGTATTGATCCATAATATCTATTTATCACTTGATCAAAGAAGAAGGTTACCATCACTAGCCATGGTTAGTTCAACAGCTACTTACTTATCAATCTAATGGATGTGAATACACATTAACTATATGTACCAGTATACTCTTAACCCTGGTTAGTTTTTAAAACAGCAGAATTATTGTTTATAAATTAATGAACTATTTATTATTCATTTATGAAGTAACTAAAATACAAAACAATTACATTGGCCATTGACAGTTGAATTGACACAACAAAGACATTGAAAAGATGAACAAGGAATTTGATCTCCGCACCTTGTCTTTCAATAATGCTAACGACTTTTTGGCATGATTATATTTATTTATTTATTCTCAATCGACAAAGCTATGTTCATTTGATTTTTAATGCAATTTTTACCAATTAAGTGAAAATTTTGGACTTTATGTGCAAATATTATAATAAAATACGCTAATTCGTAAAAAAAAAAAGGAATAAATTCATATTTTTCTTCCATTTAAGCTGTGACGTGAGACTGACCTTGCCTTAGCATCAGAAATGAGAGATACACCAATTATGGATTAAGGGTTGGTCCTAGATTTTCCACATTTTAATTTTGTGGTCTCTGTTGCTTTCAGCTATTTCATTTCATCAGAATGCCATAATCATCTTGACTTGATTTAGAATCAGGCTCGTCAATTTTCGACTTGTGGCGGTTTATGATTGGCCGATTTCATAGTTGAAATTCAAAGTTTTACTAAAGTAATTTGCAAATATGTTTTCGAGATAATATTGTTAATTTTGGAATTTTAACAACAATTATCGCATGCTTCAAAGTTGCTGTTATATAACCAATGGGGAATTTGTTTTTATTTTATTTGCATTATTGAGATCACGAAGATGATGCAATTAATTAACTAATTAGTACGTGTGATGCCATCAATTTCCACAAAATATATAAATATTGTTAAATCAAATCTTTAATTTAATTAGTCTTTTGAATAATTGCATAGTTTCAAGATCATTATCCAACATGCACATTCCATAGTCACAACAATGATCACTATATCCTCAAGAGTCAAAAGAAACAACAATAAATAAGCACCTGATGTTAATTTTTTGCTACTTCCTCGCTCCCCACTTTTTAGATGTCCGAAAGTAAGACCTATTTTGCAAACTCGTATTGATATTTCGGATAAGACCTATTTATGACCGATGTATGAAATTAGAGATCCCGTTGTTCCAATTTAATGAAAACCCAGAACCGCAGTCAATTGTGTACTACTAAATACTAATATACATAGGTGCAGAGAGACAGGGCATGGCCAAGCATGTGGGGTAGCGAAAGAGTTGAAAGTGTTGGCCAAGTTCTAGTTTGGTCATAGTCATGAATCCATGCATACAAAGGACTTGTCCGGTGGATGCCCGGCAATTGCAGTGCCCACTTTAGTGTTTTCTATCAGGGGTTCGCAACTCGATTTTTATGGGCTAGTGTAATTGAGCGAAATTTGAAAGTGAATTTTATTTGAAGTTTAAAATTTAGAGTTGTCTCTCTAAAAAGGACTTCACCAGCTTACTATCACATGCATACTATCCGAAGGTGAAGACAAAACAGCAACATAGTTGTTTAACTTGAATGCTCGATCGGCTAAAGATTTTACATTGCCTAAGCCAAGCCATTTTGAATTGAGTTGTATAAAGGACAAATCATTTCAACATGGGTTTTCTTAGGGTTTTATTAGCTGAATATCGATTGTTTTGAGGGGTCAATGATTCCTCACATGGGATTTCGTTTGGTTCCTCCATTATCATGTTCATAAGGAGGGCTATGTCAAAAATTTAGTGGGGAGGTTGAGTTTGTTTAAAAATTTAATGCCCTTCACATGGTATCCCACATGCACTTACCTTCCAACCGAAGGATTCTTTTCCTTCATTTCCCACCCAACCAATTCCTTATTATCATTGGTCACCCACTCCTATCATCAATCATTTAGCACAAACTCTAATTTTCTAACCTCATCTCCATTTGAAGGATACATTTTTATCCTTATTGCTTGATCACTTATAGCATAAAAAGAAAGAAAAGAAAACACTAATTAATCATCATTTTGCTCTCCAATTTACTTCTTATTGTAATTATAACAAATCTTTCTCTTTACCTTATTGCAACATAATGACAATAACAAAAAAAAAAAAAACTATAAGAGATAATAAAGGTAATGGGCAGAACAGAAGAGTGCATTAAAGATACAAAGATGAGAGGACTAGAATACAGTGTTGATGCAAAATTCTGTTGCCTTTGCCAGTGTTCTATTATTTTATTATTATGTTATGTGGGGTATCTGTTTTATAAGTTACAGTTTGGTGCTTCAATCATTTGGGGCGCAAAAAAACTATTTCAACTCCCAACTTCTTCTCATCAGGACTTTTTGCATGCTGACTCTGCTGTCTAAGCATTAAAGCTCCATTTCAATCTTAATTTCCAATACCCATCATTTATTGTCTGTCTCAGCATTTTCCAAACGGAAATGGAAATCTTAGAATTAAGTTCATGCATATTCTTGGACGGTATATGTCTTTTTCGAGATTTGAAATCTGAAATTAACACTCATAAATTTTAGATAAATATTATTTTCAGTTCAAACGAGTGTAGATAAATAAAAATGTGAAAAAAATTATTTTTCCATATTCATTGTTGTTTGAATACGTACACAAGCAAATCTAATCAAGCAGGAACTATATGCATATCCATTCAATCAAATGACAGAATGCAGCAAATGAAATGAACACAGGCTAAAGAATTATTTCAGGGGCCTCTATTTCTACTTTTCAATCTGCTAACTTAACAAGAAAAAAGGTAATGAAAAGAAAGCATTTTTCTAAAGTAAAACATGGAACACTTGATGTTAATGGTAATTAGAAGTCTTTTAATCAAATCAAAATTTTTTTTGTCACATGCTGTTATTAGTCAAGTGTAATTTGATTGGTTTTTCTAAGGCACAAAGAGCAGGAGGTCTTTTTGAATTTAAGTCCTTGACAAAAGAAGTTTTTACTATTTTAATAAATCAAGGACAGTTTGAGATAAACCATCATTTCAACCTGTTCAGTCTTCTTGGAAGAAAAGGAAAAAACTTCCATGACAGGTTTAGCAGTGATTGGACTTATGGGGAAAGGATTAGTGGCAAGGCTGAAACCACAATTTAGAATATCAACAAGCTAAGATTTAGGTAGGGGGGACTAAAGGGCAACCTGATACAGCGTTGGTGATGCACTTGGTGTGTTTTTGGTAATGGGACCCTGTTTTCAGGTTCTTCAACAGAGAATTAGGCACCACAGGGTTAAAATTGTCTCCTAACTGGAAAATATTTTTCTTAACTTTTTATTTTTGATGCTTGTGCTGCTTTGAAAAATTAACTAACAAAGAATACTTTTTCATAAAACTGAGATTTCTTGAAGAAAAATAACTTTTCTTTTTAAGAAAGGAATTTCTATTTTGATCTTTTTTTTTTTCCTGAGAGTTACAAACGTATCTATTACTACTAAACAACATTAGTTACTTATATAATTAGTCATCACTACAAATCGTTAGTAACTATATAATTAATCTTTTTTGCATTTTTAGATTTTTTTTAAAATATGAATTTTTTTTTTTTCCAAAATTTGTATTATGAATTAAAACTTGTAATATTTTTAAAATCATAATTCAATAACAGAAAATAAATTATTGAAAAAGTAAAATCTATTTTACAGGTCAATTATTTTCAAAAAATAATTGAAGACTAGAACGGGTTAAATTCGTAGGACCCTACCACGTGGGATGCAACATCGCTTACCGCATGAGTGCTCTTCCCATGTGATCGACAAACTACTTAAAAGAATATACGGGCAGGGATTGCCCGGCCCAAATAGTACATTATAAGTTCTGATCCTGTTCAAACGGCAGATGTTGCTTTCTTTCGCTTTCATAGACCCGAAAACAGAAAATTATCAGACAATTGTTCTTACAATGTTTGATAAACACAAATTAGGATCACTCGCTTTCAACACTGCTTTTCGAAGCATGGAAATCTTCAGCTTATATATTTAGATGGAGACAAAGTTATAAGACAGTTGTATCTTCCTCACACTACAAGCAGTGACGAGATTAAGAAATAAAACAGATTGTAGACCAAACCATAATACAAGATTCATCTTTAATATTAGTTTGCCGGAGACGGAGAAGCTCTTGCCTCTAAGATGAGCTAAGAATTTCTAGTCAAATGTATTTTCTTTCAAATTGACTGCAACAGGATACAGCCACAAACATTTCAGTACAAGAAAAAGTATGGCATCAGTCTCTATTTCTGTCTCTAATTCAGCATATTTACAGAATCTCTCTCCTTCTCGCCATGTTATGTTCATACTTTTGACCAAAATGTGTGCGAATTTCAGCAAGGGCAGAAGCAATGATTGAAAAGCAATGCATTTGACTTCGATGTTGAGCAACTCAAAAACCGCAAAAGAAAAAAAAAGGATCAATTAGACTTCATCTCAACGTCCCCACCACCCTCCTCTGTGATGGTTTCAGATGTATCTGGGGGTAGAAGACCTAAGAGTGGCAAAGGCAGCAACGAACTGAGATTGCACAGAACAATCAAATAGGCCAAATTGTCAAAGGCATCCTTTGTGACTCCAAAAAGTTGGGTTAGACCAGCACCTATCAAACCTCCTAGAACACTTCCTCCATTAGATATGGACATGAGAGTGGCAAAGAGTGTTGCTTCCATTCCTTCTGGGCATAATTTTGCCGCTAGCACAAGAACAGGCATGAAAGAAGCCTGCCAAAAAGATCAGCAAATTAGTTTTGCTGCTTTTGCATGATTAAACAATCATTAATTGAATCAACCTATGCAGAATGAGCAACAAAACCGATGGGCAATAAAAATAAGGCAGGTTACATTGTGCATGCAAATGCCTCAAGATTCATAATACTGTAACAATGAAACTTACAGCAGACTATATCCCTTACAAGTGAAATAGATGAAAGAAATCAGGCGGCCAATTTGGATATATTTCTGGAAAAAACTCCTCTTACAGGGATGAAATATCTAACTTGTTATAGAAAAAACCTTCAGCAGAAACAAAGAGAAATCTTCAGGCCAGTTGTTATAGAAAATTCTTTAGCTATTTTCCACTAATGGGCTATCAACAAATTTGGGCATTTCAAAGCAAAGACAAGCATCCCAAACAAATCTAACTAAATCATGATAGCAACTGAATTACCCCTGTTTGCCCAAAAAAAAAATGATAAAGAATGGTAAACTACCTGAGCAAGAACCGTTAAAATCAAAGAATCCCCAATCGCAAACCATTCATCACTTATGCCAAACTTTCTATTTAGTCCAGTAACAAGGAAAACCTGAGCCAAAAGACATCATAAGTGAATAATAATAATACAATGCCCATAAACACAATTAATTCAAAGGTGAGCCCTTACCAAAGAAAAATCACAACACACACCTGAGTCATTCCAAGAGCTGTACCACTTATGGTAGTAAACATAAAAATCTTCCGCAAAGGAACAGTTTTCAGAAAGCCATTATACAGTCCAACCCCAGCCAATGATGCAACTGAGGTAACAAGCTTGACCCTTCCAAGAAATTCTGGGGTGAACCCAAGTTTATTTGTGCTGAAAACAAAGACCATAATGTTGCATATTACAAGGATGTTGTAATCAATTAAGAATTGTCAATAACCATGAATCAAAATCAAAGTAGAACGATCATACATACGTGAAGTAAAACATAGCAGAGTCTGACTGAGGCGTTGCCTGCCAGAGGAAAATAAATAATGTGGGAAGAAAAACATTTGGCTGCTTGACTGCATCCCACAACTGAATAATATGCTGCTTTGAGCTTTCCATAAAATCAGGACCAGCCAAACCAAGATTCTGTGCTCTAGCTGGAACAAGAACACGCTGTTCTTTCACAAGAACAGCAACTGCAGAAGTTATCAGTGGTAGCAAGGCAGTGACACCAAAAACAAACCTGTAATGATAAAATCAGCACCAAAATGACAGATTTCACAGTAGTAGATGCAAGGAAATTAAATCAATGCATAGCCGCCTCAAATACCTTACACCATAAGCATCCACCAGAGAACCACTAAAGTACGAGCTCACAATTCCACCAAAAGCTGAAGAACCCCAACATAAAGACTGAAGAGATCCTGACATGCTTTGTGACTCACCACGAGCCCTCTCAACCACCATGGAATCTACAACCTAACCAGTCAATTTTTTATGACAAATGTGATTGAAGAGGACAGCATGAAGTGCAATATTGCAGATATAACATTCAAATAATTTTCTATTCAGCAAAATGCATATACAAGGATATAGTTGTGTGCATGTGTAGGCACATGAAATGGCAATGCATGACTGCAAGAGAAGGGGGTGAGGCAGAGACAGATTGAGCAACAAAATTTATCTTTGCAAGCGCAGTATTCCTAAACATGTACCAACATAAATCTAATTAACTACCAGAATCAAATCTGATATGAAGTTTGGTAGCACTGAACTGATAAGTAATCAAATATCTCAAATACCTAACCAGTTCCAATTTCTCTTCCACATTTTTATGTACATGAACTTAGAAGTTCTTCCAATAACCAATTTAAGTGGCACCACTAGATTCTAGTATGAAATTATATTATTCAGAAGTCTAACAAGAATCACCGGTTCTAGAAATATTGTCATTATCCCAGCTTAAAACTAATTACATTTCTATGCAAGCATTTTAACAATTTCACGAAGTTGAAGATACTCACAACATCTGAGAAGGCAACAGAAAGTGATGATAGAAGTATGCAGAATGCAGCGCTGTACTTGCTATCAACAAAGGTAGCCATTAAGCTCCAAGAAAGTGCACCAAAAAGTCCTGAAAGAACCAAGTACGACCTTCTTCGATAACCAAAAAGTGGTAAAGAATCACTGCAATCACCATGAAAGAAAAACAGAGAACAAGCCTTCAGTTCAAATTAAGAAGGATAGGAAAATGAGGGAAAACAAATAGAGGTTAAAGAAAAGAATAAGACCCACCTAATAAACCCATAAAGTGGTTTGACTAGCCATGGTAATGCAGAAAAACCAGATATTACAGCTGTCTAGTTCACCATGTAAATTGTCAGTCCTTGAAACATCAGTTAACTTTACTAAAATTATTTAATGCCAAATTTCCACTCTTACAATCCATAACTTTCAAAAATTTCACAGCAATGCTGTGATTTTGAATTACAGAATTATATTTAAAAAAAGAAAGAAAGAAAGAAAAGAATTGACTGGTAACCAAAATATCAATAAGAAAGTAGCTAGCGATACTTTCTACACTATTCAATTGACTCTATTAAGATAAATACGCCCATACACATACCTCTGCAGGATCTAAATGCAAATCATCTTTTAAGTAGAAACTGACAGCGAGTCTAGATAGGCCTAAAACACCTTGAACAAAATACACCATTGCAACAGCAACATTATCAGGTGACAAATCCACCCCAAAGCATTTGATTCTGCTACTGAGATATCTGTTTTTACGCACACCATTTTTACTACTTGAGCTTGTCCCTTCTTCCACATCAGTTGTTAGCATTTCACCTTTACCGCCACCTAATCCAAGCATAAACCAGCTGATTAGTCACTAAAACCCCAAACAATCGGGTTCAATAAGTACATTCAATTGCTTCCAGTTTATCAAAATTTGAAACTCAAAATTATAATCTCATCTATTTCAAACACCTGAATTTAATCGTAAGACAAATCCTTGGGAAAAAGCTTTCGCTTAAGACACATTTTAACAGATGAACTTCTAGGGATTGAAGCAGATGCATTACAATAACGGATTGGAAAAGAACTTACTATCCATGGAAACCAAAAGCGACTCATCGCTTCGGTCCCGCCGGTGAGCCGGCATCGGCATGGATGCGTCCAGTTTCTGCCGTGACCTCCAGCGAGCTGTGCTAGGAGCGAGAGGAGCGGGACGTTTCCGATAAATTTGACAGAAAGGAGAAAAGGAGATAATGGAGAAAGGTAAATTTTGGGAGGGTAAGCATCGGATTGAGGTAAATTTGATTGAAGCCATTAAAATAGTAACAGATGAAGCTTTTTATCCAGTCAACCAAACCAACTGACTCTTACAGCATTCGGTTCGGTCCGAAATGACTTACGTATCCCTACAGGTGCATTAAATTGATGATTATAGGAGCCGCTGAAATATTGACACGTGAGCAGTGGTTGCCCCCGCAAATCTTCTATGGGCCAGGTTACAGGCCGATGCAAACAACAAAGCCCATTTAACGACATTTGTAATTTTTTGTTAAACTCATTTTCAAATCCTTTCATCCAAAAGTCCACACTTTACTCTTAGTCAAACACACTTTTTGAAAGTATTAACGTTTTCCTTTTAGCAAAATGCAAAATAATGATTTTCCTTGTCATAAATGTAATTTGAAGATATCTTTCTCTTCCTTGATTAATATAATAAATAATTGAACTAACAATCAAGCATTAGTCAACAAAGAAGTCGTGGGTACGATGACTAATTTTGGAAATAAGAGATGAAATGAATATGGAAGGGACACTGAACTAATAATGTTGATTGATTGCAATTTGCAATGTTAACATTATTGTTGAAGAATCTTTTAAATCCATTATTAAGATGATGTCTACTAAGATACAATTAAGACCTTCAAATAAACCCTACACCGCATAATCTCTGTATGAATTTTATCTTATTAGGAATTTTTTTACTCAAATGGCTCCAAGTTAGAGCAATCATTCTGCTTCCAATCCCAATCAACCTATATATATAGTTATTACACACGCCGGAAGAATATATGAAATATTAAAAAAAATTGATAGTTAACCTCGACCGGTGAGATGCGGCGATAAAAATATTAAAAATATTCAAATTGATATATGAAATATTAAAAAAAATTGATAGAAGTGAGCACTTTTCTACCTTTGGCCGGCGTGAATACGATTTTGAACGCCGAACGGTTAAAAAACCGAAAAATATATCATAAATATTCTTCATATTATTACATTTATTTTAGAGACTTTTTATATAAGTCGGAGTATTGAATTAATATAATTTTAATGGAATCAATCCAATTGATGAAGATTTAATTTCACTAATGGTATTGGGACGAGTGGTTCGATATTTCTATTTTTCAAGTAAAGTTGAGGGTTTAATTTTTATAAATTGAACAAATACTTGTTGAGAGTGATGTGAGGTGAGAATACAAACTAAATATCAGATGAATCATTAAAAATACCTCCAAATTTACAGATAGTTTGAATTGTATCTTAAATTCAATTTTCTCCTCTTAGTACTGTGAACTTTCATTTTAGTTATAATAACACTCTGGGAAAAGAAAGTTATAATAATTCATTTTAGTTAATTTTAATTGTAACTAAAATTAAAATTTGATGTACCGGAAAAAGAAAGTTAAATTTAGGGTACGATTAAAACTATACAACACGTGTATGATATTTTTAATGACTTAGCCCTAAATATTATCTTAGTAATCTTTTTGACAAATGAAAACTAAATATGCCAAAATTCTTAAAGACACAGTTGTTTGCAACTTCCTTAGGATTTTGTAGGAAACAAAAGAAGAGTAGAGAACCAATTCCTTCCTGGTGGCCTACTCTTGAATAAAGAGAGAAGTGAGAAGCGTTTGTGGAAGAGCTAGAAAGAGAAGATGAAAAATTAAAAAATTGAAGAAGCGAATGGTCCCAATTTTGATTCCAAATTAGGTCTCTCCACTAGCAAGGGGCAAGATGGATGTGTTGAGCACTGGCCAGGACCGCCTTGTCTGCCTCTAATCCCCACATTTTTGACTAACAATATTAGTGGAGGTTTC
>CANUEX010089823.1:0-17156 GCA_948099535.1 Jatropha multifida | reverse complement strand
ATCATAGAAAAAAATAATTTAATAATATTAAAAACCATAATTTTTTCCACTGTCAAAAATTGACATATATATGTCAATTTTTGACAGTGGAAAAAATTATGGTTTTTAATATTATTAAATTATTTTTTTCTATGATCATATTTTGTGACCGACTTGCGATCAAATTATAATCATTAAATTTAAATTTATGATCGATCACCAACCAATCATGTTCAGATTTTGCGATCGATTTGTGACTACATCTTGATAATTGTGACCGATAAATTTTGCAACCAATTTGTGATAAGCTTTCAATAAGAAAACATGATGAAAATTAGCGATCGATTTTTAGTAGATTGCAATTGATTAGTCGGTTGCTAATTTGCGACCACTTAGTCATTCAGTCGTAAAAAAATTTGCAATCAAAACTTTTGCGACCGATTTAGGCCAGTCTCAAATCGGTCGCTAAATGGAAATTGCAATCGATTTCTTAGATTTAGCGATCGATTTTTTGGTCGTAATAGCGATTTTTTTATAGTGTTTAGAGTTCACTACTTGAATTGATGATTTGGGTGTTTTGGGCTTGTGATGGGCTGAAATGGCATGCAGCATTGCATGTGGCGTACGCCATTCCTTTGCTATTTGGCTTGGTTGCATACTTGTGGCGCGCTCCACAAACATTGTGGCATTCGCCACTTCTTTATGGCTCCTACCATAGTGCCTGTTTTATGCTAGGCTTTTTTAGATTTTCCTTGCTTGTTTCAATTCACGAAAAACTTGTGCTTTTGCACTTTATCAGTATACTTACAATGGTTTAATTCTTACAGTTGGGTTTGAGATGTGGAAAATCCGACGATAACACTTTTGCAGCTGGTGAGTGGTATGACTGGCTACTTAAGCAGGTTTAGGGGCATGTTTGGGAGGTAGGCTTCGGCCATTTTGTGGACATTCTTTCCCAGGTGCAGTAGCGGTCTCTGCTGTCTAGTATATTGGCACTGATGGAGCTGTGGATGGATTCTACACACATTCCACCTGCCATTTGTTGAGATGACTATCACACTGGTAGACTTTGTCGCTATCATTGGGTTATCGTTTGGTAGGGTGGTAAGTGGTCTTCGATGACTGGTTGAGGACACTGGACCGTTCAGGTCTACAGGCAAGTCTTCAGGCTGCTATTGGCATGGAGCTTATTATCACTGATTTGAGGGTGAGGCACGACAATATCCATACTTACTATAAGGAGCTGCCCTGGGAGCAAGTGGCAGAGATGGACGTGGATGTGGTGGCCCAAGCCTTCTTATTTTATTTGTTGTCGACGACTCTGTTCACAAACCATGGTAATAATGTAGATCTGACATTGCTGCCACCTTTATAGGATTTAGGTGCCACCAGACAATTTAATTAGGGAGCTATTGCTCTATCTTATTTGTACTATGGCATGGGTCTGTGCGTGCAAGGAGCTCACTTGAAGATAAGCTACAAGTGTTCTATTGAGGTATAAAATTTGATCTTTCGATTATTGTCTGTTTTCGGCGCTTATTCTGCTTTTCTACTTATTCATTGATTTTTACCTCGACTTGATGCCCGACTTATTCAGATTTGAGGGGGACATAAACGCGGTGACTCTTCCTCGAGGATGGGCATGGCGGTTTAGTAGGAGATATTCGCATGCTACCTCAGACATTCGAGTGTTTCGACAACAACTAAATGGCTTGAATTGGGACCGGGTAAGTCGCTATCTCCCTCTGTTCATTATATTTCCCCCCTCTTTTCTTTCTTGTTGTGTTTTTAATGACTGATTTTTCTTCTTCTTTGCTCTCTTTTGGTGTCTTACAGATGGAGAGATATCCATGTGGAGATGTAGCTGACTTCCCTAATTTTATTTAGGCGGCTGTCGTCTACCAACATAAACATCTCCTCCTTTCAAAACTCTTCAATGATATGTATTATCTTGGAGAGAGGGTATATGAGTGGGAGCTCGATCTAGATAGGAGAGTCCCTGACGATGTTCCATATTATATGCTATTGACGAGGTCAATCAAATTGGTGCAGGATATTTAACAGCTAGCGGCTTTTGTGCCAGGTGCTTATGCAAAGTTTGTCCAGACGCAGCTGTTGGCCCACATTCGCCCTCTTATTGAGTTTGAACCTTTCGCTGAGGCAAAAGAGTTGGATAGAGATTAGGGCACTGCCCTAGCACAAGTGAGTATTAATCCTCATTCAATTTTCATCTTGGCTTTGCCCTAGTGTCTTATTTAATTTTTGGATTGTCTTACTCTCATAGCAACTGTGGCAGTGCGACAAGTTCTTGCGGAGAGGTACTAAACTTAGAGTTCCAAATATAGCCATTTTCCTTGGTACACTGGAGCACGAGCCAAGCTCCTCATTCTCTTTTATCCTAGACCGCACAGGTCAGACTGCCTAGGACATGCTTGATACACATTTGTAAGTCCATATTGGATGACACCACCTGGTTGAACTCATGTGAGTAGCTTCTGCCCTTTTATTTAGATAATTGTCTTTTTTATTTTGCTTTCTCATTATATGCCCCTGCCCTTGTCTTATTTTTTAGGTATCTATTGATGACTATAATGAGGTGTGCCAACTGTTCGAGGTGGCATGCTTAAAGCTGGAAGTGGTGAGGCTCTCGAACGAGCATGTATTTGTAAGTATAAATAATAACACGAAAACAAATGTGCAATGCATATGTCATGTATGCATGAAATGCTTTAACTAATGCTGATGAATGTATGTATAGAGCTAGCATAGGGCCTTCTACTGGTCATGGTCACGGGATGTAATGTAGCGGGCATGCTAGTCAAGGAACTGGACGCGGGAAAGTAGTGATAGAGGAAGCCGAGTAGATCAGTAGTCAAGATTCAGAAGAGACGACGCCCAACATGTCCTGAGTTGACTACCCCAGTCTATCTTTTCTGCTTGTTTGTCTCCTTTTCATTCTTTTTGCATTTGGACCCAGTTTGGGAAACATCTTGTAAAGAATAGTTATTTTTATATATAAGAAGGCCAAAAGTCCTTTTCTTTTTATGTTTCTAAATGATATTAAAGCATTTGTACTTCATAGCTGAAAATTACATTATTAATTGAATCCAAGAAGTAAAACAATTAAAGGAGCATTTTCTGCAACTATCTGGTAAGAAGTAGTGTGTGCCACTAATGCTGTAGTGGCAGCCAGTTGTCAAGCTGTCCTTTTCTTCTTTTGTTATAGAGGTCCATAAACTTTTCCACTTTACAAAGGCTCTCTTCTCTTTTCTAGACGAAACTCTCACTCAAAAACTTCACCAAACCTTTCATTTCTTTCACATTTCTCATGGATTTTGGACGTTGGTGCCTTCCTTTGAAGCTCTATTATACAGTCTTAGTTGTGAGGAGTGAGATTTACTATCACCATTTGAACTCAATGGGATAAATTATTACAGAACATTCGGGTTCAACTCGGATTGCTACGATGGTTGATAACCATTTTGATCATTCAGATAACTTATTTCATGACAAGGACTTCATGATCTGCTCATTGTTTAAAGAATTCAACATTATTTCTTGAAGAATACTCATGGTGGAAGAAGTTCCTACGGTGCCTCAGCTAGATGTAGACATTGCTTCATTGATCCTACCTGTCTTTAGTTTCTTAGCCTATGAGATACCATCATATGATTTTGGAGCTGATGTCGTGCCCTTACAACTTTTTGTTGATTGTGCTCTGTGTATGGATTGCACTAGCCTGTTCTGGGGCTAGTGCAATAAAAAGCTAATATCCATAGTCGAGTAGATGGCTATGTCTTCTCTATGAGGAGGGTGGTTTGTTTTGTTTTATTTTCTACTTCATTGGTCTTGCAACAAAAAGCTTTATGTGCACAAGATGGACGATGATTGTATCTCGATGGATATGGCCCAATTGTCGGTTGATGATGATCATGATGACAGATTAGTGTATGGTAAAGGGGAGTTACCTGAAAATGAGGATCATTCTTTTTGTTTAGTGGGGTGTTTCTTATCTGATCGTGTTATCAACTATTAGGCTATGCGACTTATTTTGGGGATGCAGGTGAGGGAGCTTAAGAGTTGTTTGTATCTCTTCCAATTTTTCATGAGGTTAACGTTCATTGGATTCTATAGATGTGTCCTTGGACCTTTGATAATCAGATATTGTTACTAGAGTGAGTGGAGGGTCATTTGGAGCCTTCAGATATACCTCTTTTTCATATACTTATTTGGATCCAGGTGCATGATCTATGAACTGGGTTTTGATCTGAGAGAGTCCTCAAGGATATTGGCAATCATATTAGTGTGTTTGTGGATGATGATCCTAAAACTTCTCTAATTCTTGGAATTTGTATTTAAGAATGCAGGTTCTTTTGGATGTTCAAAAACCTCTCTAAAAGGGATGCATCTTCATTTAGACGAATGAGGTTGGTTTTAGGTTTTGTTTGCTTATGAACGACTAGTGCCTTTTTTTGCTTCATCTAAGGATTCCTCGGGTACACTAAAAAGTTCTATCCTAAATTAATCAAATTTGCACTAGGCAAAGTTGTCTGTGCCTTCTCTAATGATTTACATGCATCCTCACGTCGAGTTCAGCGTAACATTGGTGCAAAATGGCTCTAGATAGGAAGGTGGTGATGGAAGTGGTGACTTGTCTCCGTTAGGCCAATTCGGATTTGGGGGAGCAGTGAATTTGCTTTTCAAACTTTAGTATTCTTCAGTTGGAGGGATTCCTGGAGAAAATTGTGGTGAGGATATTGTTATACCATGTAAGGAAGGGAAACAACATGCATTCATTTATGGTATGGACAATCTTGTGGAGGATTTAGTGGTTGATGATAAAAAGAGGAAACGAGTGGGCCAAGATCAACTTCCAGAGGGAGCCTAGGGTGTTTCTTTGGCTGTAAGCATTTTTATTGATCTAAAAAATATGTTAACGGTGGGCTTTAGTACCTAGGCCCGGCGACAAAAATGAGTTGTCTCAACTGGAATTATCGTTGGCTGGGCAACTCGCGTGCAATTTGACACCTGCAATTTATTATAAGGGGAAAAAGGCCCATTTTTATTTTTCTTATTGAAACTTTATGTTTATCCTCTGAAATAAATAAGAGAATTATTAGGCTATTATGATTTTATTGCGATCGATTGTGTGGGGCATAGTGGAGGCTTGGCTTTGTTGTGGAGATTTGTTTCTCATGTATGGATCCTTAATAGATCCTTGCCTTGCATTGATGTGGAGGTGGAGTTGGCTTTGGTAGAGATTAACTGGATTCTATGGTCATCCTGACCGGTCAAGACGTTGAATTATGGACATCATTTCGAACCCAATTGACTGTAGTGGCTCGCCTTGGGCATGCATAGGTGATTTCAATGATATTTTGGCTTCTTATGAGAAGGGGGAAGCGAGGGGGGGAAGGCGTCAACCTACTCAGTTAATCGATGGTTTTCGTCAGGCCCATATGGACACGGGTCTCATGGATTTTCCTATGGGAGGCTATCCTTTTACGTAAAAACATGGTTGGAGGGTCGAATAACCTGATTGAGGAAAACTTGGATAGAGTTTTGACTTCTCAATCCTGGCATTATTTATTTTTCTTTGCACAAGACTACACTCTTGACACCACAACCTTAGATCACTTGCCTATTTTCTTGGAAATTTGCTCCTTTGTTCCTAGGTCGTAAGCTTATCATTTTAAATTTGAGAATGCCTGGCTCAAAGATCTTGGGTGTCTTCAGATTGTGTTGAATTCATGAGGAGAGAACCCAACGTCCTCTGACTTTGGGAGACTCTCTCAGTGTGTTCTGGTGCTTTACAGTTGGGGGCAAATTTGAAAGAGATTCATAAGAAATAGATTGAGGACTATCGTCCTATTATGCATGAATTGCGTGGGTCCTATAATCTACGTGACAGCAATGCTTTTCTAGATGCGAAGCAATGTTTCCACAGTCTCCTCGAAGATAAGCAGATCTAATGGAAATAAAGAGCTAAGATTTTTTGTTTGAAAGAGGGAGATTCCAACATGCGTTTCTTTCGTGCTATGGCTATTATTCGAAAAAAAAGGAACTCTATAAACCATTTGAAAGACTCTTCTGGGGTATGGAAAGAGAAAGGTTCTGGGCTGGACACTCTTATCATGAATTAGTTTTTCGATGTCTTTACGACAAGTCCTAACATTTGTGATCCTGCGGTCGTATATATTCCTCAATCAATCTCTAGAAGAGATAAGGATTGCTGGCACCATACATTATAGAGAAGGTTTGTTTAGCTATTTTTAGTATGAAGCCCGACAAGAGTCTAGGTATGCATGGTTTCAACCTTGGTTTCTACTAGAGTCATTAGGACATTATTGGTCATGATATTGCAAGTTTGTGCATCTATATGTTAGGTACTAATAACTTGTTAATTTAGCATAAAATATCCCTTGTTTAATTATTATTTGTGGATACTAACCGCAAATTTCGCAAGTGCACGAAATCGCAACAAGTAATAAAGAGTGAGTAGAGTATTGTCCCACGAAGATTGTATATCAAGTACCAAAATTATTTTAATCTATTATTGTTTAAACGATAATAAAAGAGGGTATTTATAAAAGTAAATAAAATAATATAAAATAGTAGAAAAGAATTCAAATAAAACTAATTGAAGAAAAGAAAGCAAGGTTTAAAAGCTACTAGGGATATTGACTTCACTGAACTCTACCCAATTTATTTTATTAGTTTGTTAATCAATTTTAATTGTTCAAATAGGGGGAAACAATTCTAGAGTCACTAACAAGCTCTCCCAATGTATTATTAGCTATTTTAATCTCATTAATTGCCTATCTCCCAATAGCGCAATCAAACATGAATTAAATCATTAAGTTTTATGGTTTGTTTAAGAATTCATAACCTAAGGTCATTAAATTATGAAAATCCCCCATGAGTTAAACCATATGGCTTTCGCATCAAGTTATTATTTCCATGTAATTTATTACCCTTTTCTTATCCAAAAACCCTTCTTTCGATAGTGATTAATGAAATAAATCAATCCAGGGAATGAAATCTACCTGGAAGCATTAAGTTCAATAATAAATTATAACTTGAACAAAGAAAAACAAATCTAATATCATAAATTGGGGTAGAAGTTAAGCTACATCAAACCTCTAGTATGGGAGTTTAATTCGACAGAGTAATTAAATAAAACTCAATAAAATCTGAAAATAATTTCATAAATAATAAGAATTAATGGAAATAAAACAAGATCAAGAGTTTAGAGATAAAAACTAGTCAAACAATAGCGTAGACGGCTCCCTTGATTCTTTACAGAGCTTGATTGCTTGAAATCTTACAAAGAGAGAAAAACTAAGAAAGAATGGAACTAAGATCTAAGATTCGATGATAAATCGATTGATGCCCTGCTTGCTGTTGTGATCTCTCTTTATATAAACTTCATAGGGTGTCTTTGAATCCGAGTAGGAAACTGATTTGAATTGGATTCCTTTCTGTTTAGGAATCCTCTTTCATCAGGTTGGGCTTGAGCAATGCTTGAGATGAGTCCTTTTAATATTTTCATATAGCCCATGCAAAGGCCACGCCTATGTCTCAGATTTACACAGGCTGAGTAACAAAATTCGGCCCGATTGACTTTCCAGTAGGTGCCACGGCCGTGGCACTGCATGGCCTGCTCGTGTACTTTTCTGACTTGGCCATGTTGAGCTTTTAGACTTCCAATTTTAGCCCCAACCTTCTTTTATGTGATTTTTGGCTATTTTTCTGCTAAAAACCCTTCAAATCAAGCTTATCAAGAATCACGGGAACTTACTAAAAAATATAAACAAATCTAAGTGAAAACTAATCAAAGTGATAAAAAATGCTAAAATTCCTAATAAAAACTAAGCTAAAAATACTATAAAATATGACCTATCAAAATTCCCCAAACTTGAACCATTGTTTATCCTCAAACAATAAAACAAAATAAGACTAAACGAAACTAAACAAATCAAGACAAAACAAAACTAACTTAATATGGTTGAAGATAGTTATTCACAATCTTAAAAATATCAAAAATCTATTAACATGAAAATAAATCAAGTGTTTTCTATGTTATCTATATTTTTGTAAAAATTCAAACTCTTAACAAAACACATTCCCTAGTATGAATATAAATTATCAAGAATTCAACACCAATAATCGATCAAATCATGATAGATAACATATGAATTTTCATAAAAGTTATTAACCTTTGAAATATAGATGATGAAATTAAGTTCAACATTCCCATAGGCAAAATTAGCTATACCTTCTCCACAATTTTAAATGCTACACTATTATTAAGATAAAAAAGTCTTTTACTAGGGTTGTAATGGGGCTTATGGGGTTGATTTAGTTAAGCAAAAAGAAAAGGATATAGGAAATCAAAAGAGTGCAAAAATATATAATATCAAGATTTTGATTTCATAAGAACATATACCTTTATTTGAAATGGGAGATTTTCTTGGAATTTCTCACTAGCTTATTACTAAAGATGCTTTTAGCAAGGTCTTTTTGTAATCCTTGAGTGGTTTCTTCCTTGCTTAAGATTTCCCCAAACTTGAATTTTTTATTGATCTTTATTTTTCTTTTTCTTGGGGTGCTTCTCTTTTTCTGTTCTTCTAATTTCTCCACTTGCTAGTGTTTTCATAAAAAATATCTCCCTTTTTATTTTCTTGCTATGTTCCTATAAGATCAAATATTTTAACTATACATGATCACACTTAGGGTAAAATTTTAAACAATTTAGGTTTAAATGGCTAGGTTTAATATGAGTAACAAAAATATTGGGTTATAGGCTTCAAATGGATTGCAATGGTTATAAATAACTTATGGTGGTCTAAGCCAAAATATGTAGTTAAACAAGGAATGCCTAAATCATCTCTATCTAATGTGAGCACTTTAAAAATTTTATCTCAAAAGAATTTCCAATTTTATTCTAGGAATGCCAAGGTTAATTAAATTTTGATCAAAACATATATATATCTATCATAATCATTTCAAAAATGGGTATTTATAATCTTAAAAATAAATATTCACACTATAAATATTATTAGGTTAAAAAGTTCAAATTTAAACTAAAACATGCTATAATAGCAAAACAACTAAATTTATAACAAGTTATTAAATTATGATAATTTTTAATCTTGCTTATAATAATTCCAACCACATTAAACCAAGAAAAGAGCAAAAAATTTTAACTAAAATTTCCCTTTCCTAACTTAATTTAGCACATTGTCCTTAATGTGAAAAATCAAATGATTCCCCAAACTTAAATTCATGCCTCAATAGGTAATGGAAGAATTATGAAAGAAAGATGGTTTGATAACTTGTTACCACCATTGTATTGAGGTATATAATGAAAGATGTAAGATGAAATAGAATGCAATGGCTAGAAGCTGAAAAAGACAGAAACTAAATAAAAGATAGTTAGTTTAGAAAGCAAATAATTTAAACTGAAACACAACTAAAACATAACTAAAAATAGAATTCAAAAGAAACACATGGACAATGACTAAAGATAATAAATGAAACAAGGCCTCAATCTGTAGGAGGAGGCGGTGGAGGATGTTGTTGTAACATTTGAATTAACATCTGGATTTGGCTATTGTTCCCTTGGTATTGATTTTGCATAGTGTCCAGACGTGATTCAAGTCCTCCATGTAGAATTTCGATGGATGAGAACCTATCGGAGATCATAGTTTCCATCCCTTGGAATCGAGGTCCACCATGTCCATTCTAGACATTAAACGCGCAAGAACTTCCTCCTTGGACATATCAGATGATCGCTAAAAAGAAGAACTTGCTCCAGAAGTTTCAGCTCCAGTAAATGTTTCAAAACCTAGAGGGTGCTCCTCTTCAACACTCGTCGGATCACCTATATCCTCTCCAATGTCGAGATCATGCCGCTCTTCCTGGGTTCCCACAACACGGTATGTGTCCCCTATTCTTTCAACCAGTTTCATATGTACCATTACATCCAAGTCGAGCCTACTCCCCTTCCCACCACCAACAATATCATAAATAGGTCTAGTTGGGTTCCAAGCATTCAAATAAGTGGCAATACACATCATAAAACACCCCATCATTATAGCTCCTTTATTGACCCTTGCAATCCTCGCCCAATGTTGACATAACCAGAAACCCACATTGAGTAAAATCCCTTGAACAATAGCCCAGATAAAATACAACTCATTGGACCCCAACACCCAATCACTCTCACTTCTACCAAAGACGGTATTAGCAAAAAACTTGTGAATGTATCCATATGCTAGGTTACGTAAATGGGAGGCTTTTGATACCCTAAGATTGTAATTATTCAGTCCTGTTAGATCGTTCCATGTACTACGATCACGAAAATCCTTGGGTATCGCTCTAAGGGCATTCTCAGTGGGGAACCCAAAAATATGACTAACCTCATTCACTAAAAGTTCATAGTCCCTCCCAAGGAGCCTAAACCTAATGTTACTCGGGTACCCTTCATCCCATAGAAGGATTGTGGAAGAAAAAGAACTCAACAATTCTAAAGTCAAAGGTGCATACACAAAATCCTTCATGGAAATAAACTGCTCCCACCCAATTCTTTTTAGAGGTTCTATAACAACATTCCTAAGGTTAACCTTTTCTAATGCTTGGTCATCCAAAAAGTGATTAGGAAGAATAGGGCGAAGAGAGAGTTTATTGTACCTTTCTTGTTGTTCGCTTGGCTTGATTTCGAATGGTGGCAGAGGTGGTCCTGTGGGTGGAGGTGGTGGAGCAGTAGAAGGTGTTGGTTGAACTCTCACGGCCAAGGAAGCAGCAGATCTACTTAGCTTGTATCTTGGAGGCATGGTGGAAGAGAGAAAAGAGGGTAATGGAGTGGTTGTGAAAGAAAAAGACAAAGAATGGAGGTTTTGAGAGAGTGGGGGGCCGGTTATGAGGGAAAAGAAAGAATGGGTTAGAGGAGTTTATAAAGAAGTTGGGCTAGGGTTTGCGCGGGAACCAAAAAGTTAGCTTTAAATGGGTTAAATATGATGTGGCACGAGCGTGCTCTCTAGCACGGCTGGGGCGTGCCAGAGTCTGACTTGCAAATTAAAATTCGTACCTGGATTCAGCACGAGTGTGCTCTTTGGCACGACTTGGGCGTGTCAAAGTCTAACTCTCAGTATTGGTTTTTGCCCAGATTTGCACGGGGGTGTAGTTTAGCATAGCCTGGGCGTGTCAGAGTCTGACTCTCACATGTTTTTCTTGGTTGGCACAGAACAGGCGTGCTGTATGGCACGATTACGGAGTGCTAGCGTCTAACTTGCAGGTACCTTTTCGCTCTATTCGGCATGGGCGTGCTCTCTGGCACGGCTTGGGCGTGTTAGAGTCTAACCTTGAAGTGCAAACTTGCCTTATTTTGCATGGTCGTGCGGTATGGCACGCCTGGGGCGTGCCAGGGTCTGACTTACAATTGCGGCGTGCTCTCTGGCACGGCTTGGGCGTGCCAGAGACTGACCTGTAAGAAAAGAGTAGCTAAAAAAACACAAACAAAACATCAAATCTGGTAGAATTAAAAATAGGTCAATTTAAGATTAAATCAAAGAAAAATGGAGAGAAACAAAATAAAGATGGGTTGTCTCCCACAAGCACTTTTATTTAACATCGTTAAGCTCGACTCATACTCCCTTTCTTTCAAGTGAGGCTCATTGCGGTTTTAAATGGATAAAAAACTTCATGTCGGTAAACCTTCAATCTTTGAGCATTACCTTTGAAGCTTCGATCTCCATCAATAATCTCAACCGCTCCATATGGAAAAATTTCTTTTATGACGAAGGATCTGGACCATCGAGAATGCAATTTACCTGGAAAAAGACAAAGTCTAGAGTTATAGAGTAATACCTTTTGTCCGACTCTTAGACCCCGCAAAATAATATGCGTGTCATACCACTTTTTGGTTCGGTCCTTGTAAATTCTGGCACTCTCATAGGCATGCATCCTCATTTCATCCACCATGTTCAATTGAAGTGCTCTCCTTTGCCCTACCTCCTTAGTATTGAAATTCAAGAACTGTATCGCCCAATACACTTTATGTTCCAACTCAACGGGTAGATGACAAGCCTTACCATAGACCATTTGATATGGAGACATCCCTATTGGTGTTTTGAATGCAGTCCTATAGGCCCAAAGTGCATCATCAAGTTTCTTGGACCAATCCTTCCTCGATTGACCAACTATAGTCTCAAGAATCTTTTTTATTTCTCTATCAGTTACCTCAACTTGCCCACTTGTTTATGGATTGTAAGGGGTACCTACACGATGAGTAACACCATATTTTGCAAGGAGAGAATCAAGATACTTATTGGAAAAATGCTTACCTCCATCCGTGATAATTGCTCGAGGGGTACCATGACGTGTAAAGATGTATTTCTTGATAAAGTTCATCACGCTCTTGGCATCGTTGTTAGGTAAAGCAATGGCTTCTACCCATTTAGACACATAATCCACCACCACTAGGATGTATTGATTGGAATAGGAAGATGGGAATGGTCCCATAAAATCCAGTCCCCAAACATCAAAGATCTCCAATTTAAGAATATTGTTCAATGGCATCTCATGTCTCTTGGAGATATTACCTAACCTTTGGCAACGATCACATAAACGAACGAAGTTAAAAGCATCTTTAAATAAATTAGGCCAATACAAATCGCTTTCTAAAACCCTCGCTACAGTTTTGTTTCCTCCAAAATGTCCTCCACATTCAAAAGTATAACAATGTTTAAGAACACTCTCCATCTCTTCTTCCGACACACTTTCTAAAAAGTTGGTCATTACAATACTTGAACAAGAAAGGGTCCTCCCAATAATAAAATTTAACATCATGGAAAATTTTTTTCTTTTGTTGGTAAGAAAGATTAGGAGGAAGAATTTTACAAGCCAGAAAATTTACTATATCAGCATACCATGGAGCTTGCCTATTTGCTAGGAGAAGGAGATGCTCATGGGGAAAGTCTTCATTAATTTGAACTTCTTCTTTTTCTTCTTTCCCCAACTCAAGCCTAGAAAGGTAATCAGCCACAAGATTCTCAGTCCCTTTCTTGTCACGAATCTCCAAATCAAATTCCTGCAAGAGAAGAACCCAACGAATTAGTATTTGCATTTTTCTTTTCTAACAAATATTTAATAGCTGACTGATTAGTATAGACTATTGTTTTAGCTCCTATTAAATATGCTCTAAATTTATCAAATGCAAAAACAATAGCCAGGAACTCCTTTTCAGTGGTGGCATAGTTTAGTTGCGCATCATTTAAGGTACGACTAGCATAATAGATGACATGCAACTTCTTCTCCTTCCTTTGCCCAAGAACGGCTCCTACGACATGATCACTAGCATCACACATAAGCTCAAATGGTAAACTCTAGTCTAGTGCGGCAATTATGGGAGCTTAAATCAATTCCTTCTTTAACCTGTCAAAAGCATTTAAACACTCTTCATTAAATCAAATTCAACATCTTTAACTAATAAATTACAGAGAGTTTTAGTGATTTTTAAGAAGTCCTTGATGAATCTCCTGTAAAATCCGGTATGTACAAGAAAGCTTCTAACTCCTTTAATTGAATTTGGAGGTGGTAGCTTTTCAATCACTTCAATATTTGCTTTGTCTATCTCAATTCCCTTTTCAAAAATTCGGTGCCCTAAAACAATACCTTCACTAACCATAAAATGACATTTTTTCTAATTCAAAATAAGGTTAGTGTCCTCACATCGTTGCGTTGCAAGAGAAAGGTTATGAGGACAAGAATCAAAAGAAGAACCACATACAGAAAGATCATCCATAAAAACCTCAATGAATTTCTCAACCATGTTAGAAAATATGGAAATCATACACCTTTGAAAAGTCACGGGTGTATTGCATAACCCGAAAGGCAATTCTCCTATATGCAAAAGTACCATAAGGGTAAGTGAAAGTGGTCTTTTCTTGATCCTCAGGGGCTATGGGAATTTGGAAATACCCTAAATAACCATCTAGAAAGCAATAGTAAGGATAACCTTCAAGTCTTTCAAGCATTTGATCAATGAAGGGTAAAGGAAAGTGGTCTTTATGTGTTGCTTTGTTCAATTTATGATAATCAATACACACACGCCAACCTGTGACAGTTCTATTAGGAATTAATTCATTATTGTTATTTGAGATAACTGTCATACCTCCTTTCTTGGGAACAACTTGCACAGGGCTTACCCAACTACTATCCGAAATCAAATAAATAATTCCCGCATCCAAGAGTTTAATGATTTTGGATTTGACTACTTCCTTCATATTCGGATTCAATCTCCTTTGGTGCTCAGTTGTAGGTTTGTAGTCTTCCTCTATCAAAATCTTATGCATGCACACACTTGGATTTATTCCCTTCAAATCTAAAATTGACCATCCCAGGGCCTTTCTATGCTTCCTTAAAACTTGCAACAACCTTTCCTCTTGATCAAGCGACAAGTGAGAAGAAATAATAACAGGAAAAGAATTATTATCACCTAAGAAAGCATATTTAAGATGAGAAGGAAGCTGTTTTAGTTCTTGCTTTGGAGATTCACTCTCTTCCTTACTTTTGATGTTTTGATCATCAATGTTATCAATATTTTTAACATGCAAAGTGTCATCCACACAATTATTAACAACATCAATCCTAAAACAATCACCAGAATCCATAGGAAGCTTGCAAGATTTAAGAACATAAAAAATAACTTCCTCTTAACCTACCCTTAGAGTCAACTTACCATCATGAACATCAATCAAAGCTCGCGCGGTTGCTAGGAAAGCTCTTCCAAGAATGAGGGATCCTTCTCTATCTTCATCAATGTCAAGAATAACGAAATCAACAGGAAAAATAAACTTACCTATCTTGACGAGTACGTCTTCCATAATTCCCCTTGGGTATTTGATCGAACGATCCGCTAATTGTAGAGACATCCTTGTTGGTTTTAGCTCTCCCATCCCTAGCATTTTAAAAACCTCATAAGACATAAGATTAAGATTTGCACCTAAATCAACTAAAGCCTTATCAAAATCAAGATTTCCAATATTACAAGGAATAGAAAAACTCCCTGGATCCTTTAACTTAGGAGGCAATTTATTTTTAATGATTGCACTACACTCCTTCGTTAACTTTACCATTTCTTGATCATCAATCTTCCTTTTCTTACTCAAAATCTCCTTCAAAAATTTTGCATAACCAGGCATTTCAGTAAGAGCTTCAGCAAAAGGAATATTTATTTGAAGCTTTTTGAACACATCAAGAAATTTGAGGAAGCTTTTGTCGTCCTTGGATTGCTTGAGTCTTTGAGGAAAAGGAATAGGTGGAACATGGGCTTTTACCTCTTCTTTCTCCTCAAGATCAATGATAGGAATGTCCTTCTTCTCTTTTTTTCCTTCTTCCTTTCTCATGGGTTCCTCCAATTCTTTTTCGCTCGTCAAAGTAATAGCTTGTACCTATTCTTTAGGATTTTTCTCAGTATTACTAGGTAACGTACCTTGAGGTCTTGAGGCCATCATGCTTGCAAACTGTCCAAATTGGATTTCCAAATTCCTAATTGCTGCTTATTGGATTTTATGACTTTTACTAGTTTCATTCATGAATTCCATGTAAGATTTAGAAAGAGCAGTAAGGAGATCATCGTGTACCTTTTTCTCTTGTGGAGGAAAGCCTGGTGGTGGATTCAAGGTGTTGTTTGGATTCCCATATGAAAGATTAGGGTGATTTCTCAACCTGTTATCATAAGAATTAGAAAATGGGTAATTCTTCCTCCCTTGATTCATCACGTAGTTGACTTGCTCCAAGGTTTAAGGGTTCACATTATCCAGCATGCATTCCCCAACTCCATGTTGACCATTACACCTATCACAAGCTTGCACAATAGAATTGACAAAATTAGTGGTCAATAAATCCAATTTTCTTACCATATTATCCACCTTAGCATTAAGCGCGGTTATGGCATCAATCTCATAAATTCCTGTAGTCTTTTTCCTTTCCAAAGAATTTTGATAATGGCTATTGCTCACCATCTCTTCTATCAAATCATAGGCCTCATCAATCCCTTTCCTTTCAAAAGATCCCCTAGTAGTTGCATCCAAAGTAATTTTAATGGTAGGAGACAATGCATTATAGAAAGTTTGTACCTGGAGCCACTTAGGAAGAGCATGATGTAGGCACTTTCTCAATAGGTCCTTGAATCTCTCCCAAGCTTCATGCAAGCTTCCTTGATCATGATGGACAAAAGTTAATATCTCATTGTGCAACTTGGTGGTCTTTGAAGATAGAAAGATTTTTGCTAAAAATTTTCAAGATAACTCATCCCATGTGGTAAAACTTCTTGTAGGGCATGATTGTAACCAAGCACGTGCCTTATCTCTCAAGGTGAAAGGAAATAATCTCAACCTAATAGCATCCTCAGAAACTCCATTTTGTTTAAAGGTATCACAAATCTCCAAAAAATTAATGATATGGGCATTTGGATCCTCACTAGGTAACCCTCCATATTGGATTGAGGTAGAAAGCATTTGAATAATGGCAGGTTTAATCTCAAAATTATTAGCTTCTACCCTATGCCTGGTGATACTAGAGGTGGTTCCATTGAGAGAAGGGGTGGTGTAGTCCCGTAAAGTGTGAACAGGATTTCCTTGATTTTGATGTAGTATCTCTTGTTCCTCTTACTCCAATAAGTCATGAATCTCGTTTACTAATCCAGCCATGGTTGATTGCCTTCGTTGTTCACACTCTCGATTCCTTTTTGCTGCATTATTCCTTCGACAAGTCCTTTCAATTTTTGGATCAAAAACTAAAGGTTCACTACTTTGAGATCATCTTTGCATAAACACCTGAAAGAATCTTTAGAAAAATTAAAATAATAGAAAAATAAATGTCTAAATTAATAATAGATTAATTAGTATTGATATTGGTAACGCCAATCCCAAACATTGGCGTTAAAAACTTGACAGCGATTTTCGCAAGTGCACAAAATCACAACAAGTAATAAAGAGTGAGTAGAGTATCTTTCTACGAAGATTGTATACCAAGTACCAAAATTATTTTAATCTACTATTATTTAAACAATAATAAAGAGGATATTTGAAAAGGTAAAGTAAAATAAAATAAAATAGTAGAAGATAATTCAAATAAAACTAATTGATATAGAGAAATCAAGGGTTAAAAGC
>CANUEX010089775.1:0-26429 GCA_948099535.1 Jatropha multifida | reverse complement strand
TATTTTATCTGAGTCACTATTAAGGCCCAAATATCTGGACTAATGAATATGATATGGTTAGCACAACTGTAATGGTTAATTACTTGTAATTCAAGTTACCTACAAACTGTTCGTATATGATTACTTGTTGTGCAAGTTATTTACAGGATTATTAATATGATTATCTATTATGAAAGATACTGTCATAAAAATGTAACATGTATATTTATACTGCGGATAGATTCTCAGATAAAATGATAGGTTCTCCTATTGTACGATCTTTATTGTGAAGATGTTATGTGAATACTTGAGTTACCTTCGTGAACTAGATGTTATCACCTGTGTGAATTAACACTGTTATGTGATTATTTAACTACAAGTAACATGGAAATACTTATATATGAATTGCTGGAGAGACAAGTTATTATTTATACATACTGATTGAAGTGGGTTCTTGAGACGCAAACCTGGATGTGTTTATACTATAAGTGTTCACATAGAGATATAGTATGGGAATGTGACTTGTTGCGGTACATGATATTTCGATATTGTGTATGGTTTCAATGGACCATACTTCTATGCTGTGTGAATGTAAATATATTGTTGAGTACCACTAAGTTTTATACTCAGCGCGATATTTTTAACTCATGTAGGTTGAAGTTTATTAGTTATGGATCTCGAGTACCTGTGTCTAGAGAGATGATCTTTTACGTCCATACTAAAGTGTGAGTCTAAACTATAGACTCATGGCATGTGTTAGATTTGGTATAAAGAGAGCATTGGTTTGCTCTGTGGGGCTTGGAACTTATTTATTTCAGTACATTTAATTTATTTCTTGAACTCTGTAAGGATTTTAATTTGTTCCACATAGATTTAGACTCTCATTTTAAGATTGAACTTTTGACATTTTTTTGGAATTATAAATGTTGGATTTGAGAATGGTTTCTTTTGAGAATTCATTTTATTATAATGAAACATTAAATGTTATAAAGGGTTTTGAGAATTTCGTTGTTACTTTGGAATGTTTATTAATAGGTAATCATTTCTTAAATGGTATTTTCAAAGGACATTCTTGTTGTTTTCTCTAGGAATTACCTAAATTATTATAGAACTGTTTGATGGGTTACCACTACTACTTTGAAAGATTTAAATTTTCCAGACTTATATATTTTAACTGTTTAAAGCAAGTTATGGGTTACAAGACTTCACTGTTTTTTTTTTCAAACAATAAATACTAGATCTGCACTAATAAGCAAGCCGGTACGTGCCTCTGGTATAGAATGTGACATCTCTTGTCTGGCCTTGCAGGGTAAGAAAGGGGGTGTTACAGGGGTAATTGGCGCAGATGCTAGGCTAGCTGACGCTAATCCTAGCTAATTATTAGGACGCCTCTCCCCTTTAGTTTCTAGGTTTTTGGGCTTCCGAAGTTCCGTTCGACACCCAAACAATGTCCAATCGACCTGATTCTCACGTCATTGGAACCGTAGCTAAATTTTTTAGAGCTTGACACTAAAATCATGGTTAACACTCTATCCTTCATGTCCACAGTAACAACCTCCCACAGTGGAGTATTTCAACAAAGTCGCCAATTGGCACAGCTGCAAAAGCGACCAACAACCACCATGGCCCAATTCGCTAGCCTAATAATGCCAAATGGCAACCTATATCAATAAAGCCACCAAAATAATGCACTTCATCCATCTAAGTCATTCAAAGAATGCAAATCCCGCCCAAATGACACTAGCCTTGTCTCAAACCAACTGGGTAACTCAGTAACTACTAGGTAAGTACTTTGTCAATGACGCGTCTACTTTACACTTTGATGACATCGTGCTTAAAACGCAAAATATCATCAAAGGGGGGGAGGGGAACTGTAGATGCTCAAATTTTTGCCTAAAAGCTCAATGATGATATACCATTTTTGACATAAGTTTGGATCACGATTCCCAATCATCCTAGTTTTTGAACCAACAGTCTGTGCCTAAGGTAATACTCGTGTGGAGCTATTTTTACTCTTTTGGGTTACTGGGCATTTTGCGAAGAAACTAGGCCCGAGAAGTGCATCAAACCGGCTTGAGGCACTTCTCGATGCACCACCTCATTTTGCGCACCACCTGGTCTGATTTGATAAAAATGGACTAAGAATGACATGCTTTCTTGCCATCTCATAACTTTCTCAAGAGTCACTTGAGTAAACCGAACCAAACGGGTTTGGTTCATTCTAATTTGTAAAATTATTTTATCTAACCCATTTTAATCCTCGAAGAAGTGGTTTTCTTACTTTGGCAAGATTTTAAAAAATATTTGGAGTCATCACCCTAAAACTGGAGAAAAATTCTCAAATTAATTAATTCATTGAAATTAACTAATCCGGTTTTAACTAGAGTGAGTTCAGGAGTTGGCTATAGATATGCGAAGGTAATAGGCACCTATTTCGTCTGATCTAAATTGGCCTCCTAATTGTCCATATATTCATTTATTTATTAATTGCGGTATTAATTCTAATTGACATATAAGACATTTTATGCAACTTTTGAAAACGCTGTCATCCAAGCATATTATCACCGTCTAAACTATCCGTCAAGCACGAAAAAAAATAATCATAAAGAAGGAAGAGGGAGAAAAGAATTACAATCTTCCTAAAATACTTTCTACACATTTATCCCATTACATATTCTCATTTTTCATTTAATGATACAAATCAATATAAATAAAACTAGTCGTTAACCGCGCTTCGCGCGCAAATATTTAAAATAATATTTCAATAATTATTATTTTTGAAAATTTTTTGAATTATAATGCATATGTTTCAAAATAATTAATCCCTAAACTTTCTTATTAAGCATGAATAATTATAGAAATTATAATGTTTTTAATGAAAAAGTAATTTTCTTTTATTTTTAGTCAGTACATATTGTTAGATCTAATATATAGTAAAATTAAATATAAAACATTTAGGTTTTTTTCTGAATAATAATAACAATAATAATAATATAGTTATATATATTACCTTTATTCTACTTTAAATTGTTTACAGAAACATTTTAATAGAAATAATAAGGGAGATAATGGTTTAGTACCAATCTATTATTTTTTATCTCTAATCAAATTTTCACACTTTACTCACACGTAATTGATATTTTTTAAATAATTATTATGCTTAAATTATATTTATTTTTAACAAAAAATTAATTATAATTTTATGTTGAAATAGATAATAAAAATACTCTCTCTCATTTTTGTTTCAAATCAAATTATAGTAAAAAAACAAAAAAAAAACGAATAAGCATGGATTAGGAGATGAAAAGCATTAAAGTGTAGTGTTATATAAAAACTATGAGACCAGATAAATATTTATATATAAATAAAATGAAAAAAAGCAATTTGGCGCATGAGGCAGGAAAGTTTAGCTAATTATACTTACATACCATGAAAACAAAAAAAAAAAGAACTTTAGATATGAAGAATATAAATAAATTATTAGCTATTGCATTAAATAGAAATAGAGGATGGTGCAGAGGGTCTCCATGTTCTTGTCGAACCACCTAGTGTTGTTGTCCCTTTGCTTCATGAGGATCTACAAGGTGTCTCCTTGCCTAGGATTGTGCCTATGTTGAGTAGGAGGTGGTTTTCTTTTTGGGCTCTGTCCCTCCCTTGTATCTAGAAAAATTGAAATAGAAGAGAAATAGAAAACAAAAAAAAAAGAAAACTAAAGCATGAAAAAAAAGAGCTAACTAACCTAGCTAATAATGGATGAAATTTTAGTTGTCTTAGGTTGCTATTATTTTGTGGGGACGGTGATATTGAGAATGAATAGTTGGTATTTTATAGATACGAAATGAGTAATAATGTGAATTAATTTTATTAAAGGAGGTAGAGATTATATAAAATTAAAAAAGTTAAAAAGTAAGATTTTAGTGGATTAAAATTCAAATACTTAAAAATTAAAATTTTAGTTGGATTAGGTTAGATGATTATATTATATTTTAAATGTTATCGATTATCAGTATTATATTAAATAAAAAATTAAGTAAGCTGACCAATTAAAATATATAAAAAATAAAAGAAAAATTTGAATTTTTCTAAAAGAAGAAAAAATAGAATATTAGATTAAAAATTCAGCTAAATTTTAGGTAGTTTATAATTTAAACGATTCAAATAACATATTTTAAGAATTGATAGATAATTACAGTTATATATAAATAAGGTTTATAATTTAAGTAATTTAATATGAATAATTTATAATAAACTATTAATTAAAATATTTAAATTGTTCAGTCACAATATAGAAAAATAAAAAAAATTAAAAATTTATAAAAAAAGAAAAATAAAATGCTGAACAAAGAGAAGGCTTTCAAACCTTCTCTTTGTTTCAGCTTTCATATATATATAGATTATTACAAATCAAATAAAAATATATTTAACAATTACAAACCAATTTGAATTAGAATTATTACGAATTCTCAAAAAATTACATCAATAATATTACATACCTTGTAGAATAATAAATTATAAATTTCCTAAATAAATCATATAATCACAGAAAAATTACAATGAGTATAACTTAATTATTATAACATATTCAGACAACCACACAAATGATTCATGCAAATATTAACAAAATTATGAAGAACAAAATGTTAATCCAATAAATAATAAATTGCCTAAAATGAACAACAAATAACAAAAATTTAAGCTGATAGAAAAATAAATTTAGGCTAGAAACATCAAATAAGTAGAAAATTAAATAAACAACTTATAATCATATTAATATATGGAATAAGAGTTAAATGTGCGTAAAATAAATATTAGTTAAGTTAGAATGTTAGCAGATTTAATAATTATAACAAAATTTCAAGCTCATGATCATAATATTCATCTCAGAAAGATGAATAAAATTCACAAATCATTGCAAAAAACAATGTTATAATTATTAACTTACTCATCCGGATTCAAGAAATGAGTTCTACATCGTAGCTCAACTCACTTAAATCTAGGAATCTAGGCAAGATTTAAGTCTTTTTATTTATTTGGCTTCTAAGATGATGATCTCAAACCACTGGAATTGACTTTCGTCTCATACCAAGGTAATTGGAGTTGATGACCATAAGAAAACTAGAAAATGCAAGAAAGTTAGGAAATTTGCAGATTTCTAGATTCATTTGGTGCGAGGTAGCTACACCTGGCATGAGCCACTTGCAAGCCACTAGTACCAAATGGGCTTGAAAAGCTGTAGATTTTCTACAAACTTGAGTTTTTGCGGGTTCCTCTCATAAATGACTCAATTTTTGATAATTTGACATTGAAATGAAATAAAAATATAAAAGAGATGAAGTTTAGACTCTCAGTTTACCTTATTTTGAAGAAAAATGCTTGATTTCCTAGAAAACGATGAAGAACACCCTATGAACATTGATTCTTGAAGGATGATCTGAGATTGTATGATTAATTTCACGTTTCTAGAAGTGTTTATGAACCTATAACACTCTATGATCTTGTTGGAAAAATGCAGTCACTCCATAAACTATAAAGTTTTCTTGAGTTTTTTATAATAAATTGATTTTAGTTTTGTGTTTTTGATTGATTTTTTGTGTTTTAATATTAGAAGCTGATGTGTTTTACGATTTCATAATTTCTCTCTCAATCTAATTTTTTCCAACCCCTAATCTCTAAGCCTAAGGTGGTATTTATAGGCAAATAAAGAAAAATGGCATTATTCACTGCCTATGTGGCAGGTAGACCAAACTACTGGCCCCACAAATGAGTTGATTTTTTATTTTTTTTATGAAATCAGTCCAAATGGCACATAAATCGATGTAGGGTGTGAAAACTTATCTCGATCGAATCCAGGACTCATTTTTAGACCACATTTTCACATGAACCCCGAAAACATAAAAATGATCCAATGGATCCAATTTCTTACCCTGAGATTACTAGTTCAAGAATCGAATCAATTGGACATTCTGAACTCGTTCTACCACGAGAAATGTCATTACCACTATTAGGCTCCACCCGTGGGCTCCATGAGGGCCACTATGGGTCCCACCAGTGAATCGACTTAATTTTTATGAAAATGGTTTAGGTGATGCACAAAGTGTTGCAAGGCATTGAGGCGTGTCCTGGGGAAGCTTGAGATGAACTTATGGGCCTCTTTATGCTATAGATACGAAACATTAGTTTTAAAGGTCGCTTTTCTAACCTCTAATCATTGCTTCAGGATCAAGTTCATCGGATGTTTCAACCTCTTTTTTAGCAAATGAGGTTATCATCAAGTTTATTTTTGGGGAAAAAATTTAACGTCTACAGTTTGCCCTCATTTTGATAATATTTTGCTTTTCAAGCAAAATTTTATCAAAACATAAAGTAGACGCGCAAGTAGTAATAATACTTACTTGGTTTGCATCCTTGGAACAACTTATGTGATTGCAGTTTGCGAACTTCAATGGGAACCTGTTGGTAATTCTCCTCTTCTGGAAGTTGTCCTTTCATACGGTGTAAGGCAAAATGAGATGTGCCATGTAGGCGGCTTCCAGGTTGCGTCACTTCGAACGACTTTAATGGATGAATGGGTGCAATACTATGACCAACTCGATTGGTGAATAGTGGAATATGATGTGCCGTACAAACGGCTATAGGGGTGCATCACTTCAGATGACTTTAATGAATGAATGGGTGCGAGACTGCAGCCGACTCGATTTTGAAATGCTCCACTTTGAGAGGCTGTCCCTCAGGATGGTGAAAGGCAAAATGAGATGCAGCATGCGAGCAGCTTTCGAGTTGTGTCACTTGGAATGACTTCAATGGATGAATGAGTACGATATTGCGACTGACCCAATTTTAAAATGCTCCACTTCAGGAGGTGGGCCACAAAGGATGACTTGACTTGAAATCTCCACTTTAGGAGGTGCGCCATACCGAATGATTTTATCAGAATTCTCCACTTCGAGAGTTGTGCTACACAGGACAACTTGACTAGAAATCTCCACTTCAGGAGGTGTGCCATACAGGACGAATTGACTAGAATTCTCCACTTCAAGAGATGCGCCACACAAGACGACTTGACTTGAATTCTCTACTTTAGGAGTTACGCCATATAGGATGACTTGATTGAAATTCTCCACTTCAGGAGTTGCCCCACAAAGGACGACTTGGCTAGAAATCTCTACTTCGGGAGGTGTGCCAAATAGGACTTGATAGGACATCTCCATTATGGGAGATGTGTCATACAAGATGATTTAATTGAAATTCTCCACTTCTGGAGTTACCCCACACAGGAAGACTTAACTGGAATTCTTCGCTTCCGGAGTTATGCCACATAGGATGACTTGACTGGAATTCTCCACTTCTGGAGATGCGCCACGCAGGATGACTTCGCTAGAAATCTCCACTTCGGGAGATGTGCCACACAGGACAACTTTGGGGAACATACTTTGATGGGATCTTATCCATTAAAATGGCAACCATTCATTGTGCTGACTCTACTGGGGAATTTATGCTTTTGGGGGTTGTAGTCCGTTGTGCTGATTTGGCTTGGAAATTCCTATAAGACTAAGTTTTTCCGTACAAAAAAAGGAGGCTCCCTAGCCAATTATGGTTTAGAAATCTCATGACTAGGCCCGAGAAGGCGTGCATGCGTGTGCTATTATAAAAAAGTCAAATTCCACTAGAGATTCATAACATGTGTTGGTGCATGAAGTGAAAAAAATGTCAAATTCCACTAGGGATTCAAAACATGTGTTGGTGCATAAAGTGATAAAAATGTCAAATTCCACTAGGGATTCAAAACATGTGATGGTGTGTGCTGCATAATGATCTATTAGAAATTATGCTGCGACATGTAACATGGGCGAATTTGCTAGGAAAATTTATTGTGCAACGTGTGTGCTTTCATATTATCTCTATTGGAGAATTTCAGAATCTTATTTAACTAAATAGCTTCAGGGGGGTTTAATGGGTGCCATTCGAGACGGCATAATTGATCAGCCTCAAGGGACTTACGGTACGCCACTTGGGACAACTTAATTGAACAGCCTTAGGGGACCTATGGTGTGGCACTTGGGATGGTTTAATTGAATAGCCTCAGGGGACTTATGACGCGTCGCTCGGGACGGCTTTATTTGACCAGTCTCAAGGGACTTACTGTGTGCCACTCGAGACAGCTTTATTGACCAGCCCTCAGGATGACTTTATTGGCCAACCTCAAGGGACTTATAGCGCGCCACTTAGGATGACTTAATTTACCAATATGTGACTATGTGTTGAACACATGAGTTCATATAGAATAAGTTAAGAAAACTTACCTAATGGCTGAGGGATTCCATCTACAACCAATAGTGACACCACTGCTTTGGCCGCGAGTCAAGACTTTATTTCTTGACTATTTATGTAGTCGTTGCCTATGAAGTCTTGATCGATATTCTATCATGGGGAGAGGGTCCTTTACTTGCTACCTGCTATTATTATCATGTAGAGGCAGTTTAGCTCATACCTCTACGGTAATTTGGAGCTTCTTTTAATGTGCTCTGCCCCTGTCTGTTCTTGGAGACCCTTCTTGTGGGGCTTGCCCCAGTTCATTCTTCTAAATCTTATTGTGGGCTTTACTCCGATCAATTTTGAACTTCTTTAGGTTGTTGGCTTTGCCCCAATTCATTTTAAACTTCTTCCTATTGTGGGTTTTGCCCTAATTTATTTTTCAACTGTTGCTTGTTTTGGCTTTGCCCTAGTTATCCTCGATTGCTTCTCATGATAGGTTCTCCTCCAATTTCTTCTTATTGTGGGCTTACACCAGTTTGTTTTTTCATGACATTCTATCATGCGTCCTTTCCCAGTTTTTTCTTCTAAGGCCTCTTATTTTGGGTCCTTACTCGAGTTCATTCCAAATTACTCTTTGTCACGGGCTTTGCCCTAATTTATTCTTCAACTGCTGCATGTCCTGGATTTTACCTCAATTTTATTTTGAATTGCTTCTTGTGGCAAGCTCTAACCCCATGTTGTCCTTTGAGACTAATTGTGGTGTGGCATATGCCTGTTGTCTTCCCCTTATTCATGTAAAAGAATTCGAAAACGGAGCCAATTGTAAGAAGTGACACAACTCCAATTAGGGGTGGTGAGGCTCTCGATAGAGCATGCAGTTGTAAGCATAAAAAACATAAAAGTATGCAATGTATATTCCATGTATGCATGAAATGCATTTATTAATGCCTATGCATGCATGTAGAGAGTTGGTGTGAAGCCTTCTGTTGGTCACGATCAAGGGGCGTCATGAGGCGGGCACACTGGACGATTTCTCAGGTGCTGACATATGATGTTTGAAAAGGTTGAGGAAACCAGTGGCAAGGAGTCAAGGGAGTCTGGTGGTGAGGAGGTAGAAGGAGATGGAGTCTGAAGTTCCTTGAGTTGATTGCTTCAGTCTTCTCTTTTTGCTTTTATATTGTAGGCTGAGTTTGAGGAATGTCCTTATAAAGAGATAATCCTCTTTTCATGTCATGATTGAAACTATTGCATTAGAACTTTTACAACTGCTTATTACATCATTTGAAGAATCCCAAGATTGAATTTATAGCCAGTTAAAGCTGAAGTGACAGCTAGCCATCATCTTGTCTTCTCATTCTTGCGCTATAAAGACACATGACATATTCATAATGCTTCACAACCCTTCTCTCTTAGAAACATTCCCTAGCTTCTCATTTTTCATTTTCCATGGATCGATCCTCAGCATCTGCCTTTGAAGCATTATTTCAAAGTTTGAGCCGCAGTGATTAGGACTTGTTATCTCCATTTGAACTCAAAGGCCTAAGCTACTTTTGAAACATTTGGTTCTAGCCTAGTCTGATGAAATGGTAGAACAACCAATTTAATCCTTCTAACAACCTATTCTGCCATGATGACTTTAAGATCTGTCCATTGTTTGAAGAGTTCAGCATCATCTCCGATAGACGACCTGAGGCCAGAGAAATTGCCACTATCACTATTAAATTCATACCCTTCTTCATGATTATTGTCTATTTTTGGCTTTCCCGCATGTGAAATCCCGATATATGAACCTAGCATTGATGTCGTGCCCTGGCAATTAGGCAGTGAATATGGATCATACCAGCCCATACTGGCCTACTCTCATCTACTTCTGTGTTCTCAATTAGTACTTGCTACTCAGCGATGTTGATGGCTATGGCAACCTTAGATTGGTGCCTATACTCGATCAGATGTCTAGGCATTGCACGCCATTTCCACTTGTTTCGGCAAAAACATTAGTATGGTTGGGGGAACAAGCCTGGGATCCTACCTTAGTCCTTGGTCCGATGGGAAGTCCACTTTTACTGTAAGTAAATGCATTTTCTTTTACTTTTTCTTTTCTTACTTTTGTATGCTCTAACTTTTACTTAAGCCTCCCTTGCGATTTTTCAACTTAACGAGATTCTTCTTTTATCCTCTAATTTTTTCTTAAGCCTCCCTTATGGGTTTTCAACTTAAAGAACTTTTCTTTTATGCTCTAACTTTTGGTTAAACCGCCCTTGCGAGTTTTTGACTTAAAGAACTTTTCTTTTATGCTCTAACTTTTGCTTAAGCTGCACTTGCAGGTTTTCAACTTAACGAGCTTTTCCTCTTTCTTTATATATTTTTTATTTTTCATTTATGCAATTGCAATTATGGGCTTTTGAGAAGTTGCGGGTGATGACACCACCACGGGACCATTTAATAGCTAATTATGGACCATGGGTCTATGTTCGTCGTCAACGTCGACTGACTGGTGTGACCTTGGAAGACTGGACTGCCATTTTCTAAAATCTTACTGCTGAAGGAATCAGATGGACCTATCCATGGTGGCATCTTGGACGAGTCACCTTCTCTGCCTACATGCCTAGTTTGTCCCTGTGTGGCCTAACCATGGAAGTATCTTATTATCCCAGCCAAGTAGCACGATAGTGCGGTTATGGCCAAACTATCCCCAATTATAGGCGATTTGAAGGTGGCCTCATTACACGACGATTTTTGTCCAGCTTCATTTCTACTTCGCCTAATCACATGATTATACGCATCCCTGATGTGCCTAATACCCCTTCCTTTAACTCGTACCACTCTTGGCTATAGGCCTATTCTGTAGCTGGAGTTGATTCAAAGTTGGCTGATGTACTGAGAGCTAGATTCCGATTAGAATTTGGCATGTAGATGCCCCTGTTTTGTTTTTTGATGAAACGTATTAGACAGTGCAGTTATATGAATGTATGCACTTATGAATAAATCATATTATTACTTGCGATGCTTGATATATTTTCTACTATTCCATTTTACCGAGGTAAATTCATGACATTTGCATATTAACACAAAATCAGCATGACACGCTTTAAAGTCAATAAGAACACAAAAGGTGAATTTATTAATTGGGTTTTGCCATAAACGCTTCAAGCTACACATAAAATTTCTTTAGCCTACCCAGGTTAACTGGTCCATTGAACTCACTGCCTTCCACGTTTGATAACTTCACTATACCTTCGAAAAACATTTTCTTGATCAAGAATTAGCCTTCCCAATTGGGCTCGAACTTCCCCCTTAGATCGTGAGTATTCGATCTCATCTGTTTCAAAATCAAATCTCCTACTTTTAGCATCTTTGGCCCGACCCTCTTATTGAAGTGTTTAGCAATCCTCTTCATATATAGTTGATCCATGAGCGGGGTATTGAGCCTTCTCCATCTAGGAATGCTAGCTCTTGATAATGATCTTCTCCCCCCTTGACATTCCAGAACCTTGAATTCCAACACTATGTGCAAGGACTGAATTCCTATTTCTGTTGGTATTATGGCTTCTATCTCATAAACTAGAAAGTTAGGTTGCCCCCTTCACAGTATTGGCTGTAGTTCGATACCCCATAAGGCATATATCAATTTAATGGTTCAAACACAAAAATCATAATTTTTCTTTTTCTTCTTCTTTTATTTTTCCTTTTTTATTATTTATTATTTATTTTGCTTTTTTTATTCCCATTTTTGTTTTCTTTGTGATATTCTTATTTACAATTTGCTCTTCCCCATTTTCTTATAGATGACTTAATGGCAACTAGTGATGCTTAACTCCATATTCACTAATGACATTTATCTTCTGAGTGAGGTTGAACTGTGCTTTCTGCCACCACACAATGAGGGGTTTCAAATCTTCAAAGTAGGTTCATCCATCTTCTTGGCATTGATACACTTCGAATGATTCTACCTCGACCTATCTTGAGAAATAATCTATCATCACCACTGCAAATTCATGTCCATCAGAACTAAATGGTAAGATTTTTCATAATATCTATTCCCTAAAATGCAAATGGCTATGCCAAAAATAAATAGATTTAGTTTAGGTGATGAAATGTGATTTAGGTCTTCGTGACTCTTGACATTTGAAATATCTTTTCCACAGAAGAAATACAATCTTCCCTTATTAACAACCAAAAGAATCCTTGTCCAAGAATCATCCTCACTTGTGTGTACGTCACAAATCTTTGTTTAGATCTATTCTAAAATTTTCTCAACTTCTTTTATTGATACACCTCTCTCCAATACATCGTTTGACATTCTATTGTACAATTGCTTGTCCAAGACTGCGAACTGTAATGTCGTGCATTGTAAGGCTCATTTGCCATCTCTAGTAGCTAATTCTTGATACGCTATTTCTGTCATCTATTGCAAGATATTAGGGAACCACAACTGATCATCTTTCAATTATGCATTGGTCAGAGTTTCGTAATTTATGCATATATCGACCCTATACATCGTCCTAAGGAACTTGAAATGAAATTGGCTAGCCAATTAGAATAATGTACTATTTTTTGAAATCTAGCAACAATCTGCTTAGCCATTTCCCCTTGGCCCATTTTAGTCTCAATCATTTTCTGTTTCACTGGCTTACTCCCAAAGATACCAAGGTATTGCATGCCCAGCTATTAACTTGTCTATTCCTGGCATATCTTCGTAACTCCAAACAGAAGCTTTTGCTTTGTCTGTGAGGAGACTTTTGAAATTTCATGTTTAACTCTGGCATTTGGCTAGACCCAATTAACAAATTCCGTGGATTTTCTTTTATGTTTATATTAAATTCAAGGATGCATGATGAATTAATGTCAAATATGCGCATGTGTTTATCTACTTGATGAATAAAAACATCAAGACAAATATAAAAAAGGTAAGCAAAATTGAGATTCATTACATTACATAGCATTGACAGTTCATCACAAACAAATTCAATAATAGAAACACACATCAGTAGGATCTCTAGCTTCCTCAAAGCTTTTCCCCAATATAGGCCCTTACTGTTCAGTAGGGTCCTTTACTTCTTTATTGTATCTGCTTTCTTCTTAGCGTCCTCCTCTTCTTGCACTTGAGAAGCTTGTCCCTTTTCTTGTTCCTCTTTCTTCTTTCTTCTTGTACTTCAAATTCGGTTAGCACCTCCACAGAAGTCTTTTCATACTCAATCATATATAAGTTTTCAGGAGGCAGCATGTTTTTGAAATTAGGAAATGAATTATTCCTCATGCTAGGCCTTGACTCTTTAGGATCAGTCACTTTACCATCATCTATTATATTCTAGATCTCGTGCTTTAAGCGGAAGCACTTATCAGTGGTGTGGCCCTTACTCTAATGGAAATTACAATAGGCATCTTGGTCAAAATTCTTTGGCAAAATGTCTAGAGGAGCTCTCGGTGTGAGTGGACGTAACAAACTTGCCAATTTAACTTTCTCAAATACTCTAGAGATAGGAACGCCAAAGTTGGAGAATCTCCATTGTGGTATATTATTGGCTCTCAAATCTAGAGTGACTGTTGTAGTATTTATGCTAGTTCTCAAAGCCTTAACTGACTGACTAGATTCTTGGAACCCGGACTTAATGAAATTCCCAGCCTAGTACCCATAATTCTCATCTTCTCTAACTTTATCTTCGATGGAAGATCCCACTTTGTAAACCTGAGAGAACTCAGTTTGCGACATATAATATATCTTCTCATGGAATATCGGCAAGGTCCCATTGATAAAGATCTTTATCTTCTCTTTGGTATTTGGTCTGTTCTTCATTTGAATAACTTTAGCTTTCCATCAAGTAATGTAGTCTGTGAAGGATTCATCATGCTTCTATACAGTTGCTTCCAGATCTGTCAAATTGATACTCATCTGGAGGTTATAAGCAAACTCTTTGAGGAAAATGGTCAGCTCATCCCAATCTCTTTTGAACTTCTTATTGAGATTATAATACCATATTTGAGCATATCTAATCAAAGATATTAAGAACAATTTCAAATTTTCATTTGACGGTAATCCCACCAACTCCATGATCGATTTGTATTGCAGGAGATGTATCTTCGGATCACCAGTCCTATCATATTTTGCTACCTTCAGCATCTTTTCAATTTCTTTGTCTTGCTTCTCAAATTTTTATGAAACTATTGGCCCAGATTCATTCTTTTTAGCAGATATCATCTTGAAAATTTCCTTGCCTTGCCACGTGTCATCGACATGCTCTTTCTTCACTGACTCACAGTTTGCCTCTTCACCTTCTTTAGTTACTATTCTCTCTTTCCCTTTTTCAACCCTTACAAATTTTTCAAAGTTAGCAGCCACTCTTCTCTCAACCATTTTCTCCATGTCAGCTAGAGAAATATCGATCTTAGCCATCTTATCCATAGGAGTAGGAGTAGAAACTAACAAGTTTGTTCGGGTTGGGTATCTTGATCAAGCGACTCTTCGACCTCAAAAAGCTGCCCATTTTCAGTTCTTTCTTGTGCTTTACGGTGCTACTTCTTCTACATAAAATGAATGTCAAGAAACATGATGTGACGCATGTATGTATGGATACATGATTATGGAATGACACACGAAAAATATCACACAATCAAATCATTGTGAAATGCAACTACTGTTATATTTCGTCATGGTTCAGTTGGGACCTTTCAAAGTATAGATTGAAGAAAGACTTTTGAGAATTTTACCAGAAACAAAACGCGCTTTTATTCATAGCCAAATATTTGGATTTTTTTTTCTTTCTTTTTCTTTCTTTTTTTTACATCGAAAATATCTGGTTTAAAGTAAATATCTTCATTGTGAAATGTACTGAATGTTGACTTCTTAAAATACTCCCATTTAGTCCTACTGGGTTTTTAATTTTTCCTAAAACTCGAAAATTTTTTTACCCAAAGCAAGTAATTTCATATATTGCTCGGAATGTCGTTTTATTATAATAAACAAAATTTGGGGCTACCGGGTGTTTTTATACTTTTTTTCACAAACCTAACACATTTGATGTAGGGTAGCATCCTCTAATAAGGGTCTTCATGTATCAATGCTTGAACCTGAAGAGCTTCTCCTTTGAGTACTCGAGCTTTGACTTTAATTTGAAAGTCAACCTTATAGCCTTCTTGATTCATTTTGATTCAAGTATTTCTCTTAAGCCTTTCTCCCTTTGACATTTTACAATGAGACTGAGGTATGACAGAATACTCTTATATGGCTACAAGAGAATAAGTTAAGTGATTTATGAATGGAACACGACACAATCATAACAATTATTTACGAACAAAGGGGACAGGAGTTAGGAAATGCATGACCTTCACCCTTATAGCTCTCACGCATGATTCATGGTCAAGTCTTTTCTATTCCTAGGACATAATGATCTGGCCCATTTGGAATCGATGTCACTCACATTTATCTAATGATGCAACAAACAAGTATTTATTAAGGTATTCCTAAGGGAAATTACTAAGGACATTTATATGGACTTTGGCTAGCTTATAAGTCTTATAAGTGAGAATTGGTTGTTTTCCCCCATTTACTTTGGGTCTAAGTAAAAGGTGATAACGGATTATGCCAACTCTTTTAATATATCAAATGGTACTTGTAACACCTGTCGCCCGATCTCGAAAGATTAGATGGCGTGCGCCACATTCAATGCTAAAGCACTGCCTTATCTTACTTAATAATCCTAAATCATGTATTTAAAGTGGTTAAGTTTTTATAAGGAGGTAACTGATTAATTTTAACATATTTTTTTATTAAAAAAGTAAATAAAATATTATAGGGAATTCCTATAGAAAAACTGTAAGAGTCTCCCAAAAAATCAATTTGCCACATAAAGAAAATAAAGACACTTCCAATGAATTAATTTCTAGTAACTACACACTTAAATTCATAAAATAATATTTCTTAATTAATCACACACTTAATTAATTTACAAATTTATTATATAGACAACATCTTAAATAATTTTATACATGCCATAAATATATTGTACACATGTCTTATCCAAAATAAAACTTCTCCCCTAATGCTAAGCCTCCAGTCCTCGAGTAGCATCCTCTGCCCCTAACCTGCGCAAAATGAAAATCAATGCGCTGAGTATAACATCCAATGGTGCTAAATAAATTCATAATACAATAAATAAGGTTGCCTAAGCAAAAAATTAAAATATAATATAAAATACTTAAATCATATATAAAAATACCGAAAGTATACAAATCAAATCAAAATGTTCCAAAAATCATAAATAAGATCCTTCTTTGAAATAAATTCATAGTATGTCAAATGTAAGAAAAATCTTATAAATATAAGTATATTTTCATTTTCCTTAATAACAAAATGGAATTTATTTTTAGGTGAGGGCTCATACATATACTGAGAGAAATATAATCAAATTCGATTTTAGAGATATCAGAGACAGAGATGTGGCCTGTGAAAGCCACCAGAGAATCGGCCTATGAAAGCGCCATCGGATAACTGGCTTGTGAAAGCGCCACCCAATTATTAGCCTGTGGAAGTGCCACCGGATAATAAGCACGTCTGCTTATTCAGAAGGCATCAAGAGCCTAGCATATGATCATAGTATAATATAACAGAGAGGCATCAAAGCCGAGCATGCTCATTTATCGGAATAAACCTCATCTTACCATATTTCAACCATGCATGTTTGAGCCTAAAATAAATTCATTTCTTCATAAAATATCTTAATTCATATACAAGATTCCTTAGCAAAATATTTCATAACTTAAATATTTTTATTTCAAATTCACTTAACCTACAACTTAGTAAACTTCCTTATTTTCATACTTATGCATCAAAACTTATATTTCCAAAACATATACTTAACCTAAGAGGCTTAAAAACCAAATAAAAAAAAATGAAAACAAGCCTTACCATCCTAGGGTGGTTCAGCCTCCATATATTCACAAAGGGAGGATGTATTCCTCCTTCAATTATTCTTAGTCTCAAAACCAAGAACACTTATATAAGTCATTAAAAATTTTACTTATATTTTCAATCATAGAATCCAATTTACACAATCTAATAGTTATTATTATAAAATCCCTTAACTTACAACTTCATTGAAAAAATCCTTAAGACCCATACTTAAACATTTCAAGGCTTAACTTCTTTTATTTCAAAATTCACCAACTTATAACTTGCAAAAATTTCCACTTTTCATACCAAAGCATTTAAGATTCCATTTCCAAAATTATACTTAGCTTTAAACTAAATTTTCTTACTTCCTTAAATCTTGGAACTTATAAAAATTTTACCAAACTTCACACTTATGAAATTAAAGCTTCATATTCAAAATATACTTAAAATACAAATCAAATTCACTTATTAACACCCTTTAAATGATTACTAGTATATATCTAAGCATAAAACACTTCTCATTCATATTTAAGGCTTTCTTTTAGTTTTCCAAAATCATAAATACTTAAGATTCAAAATGGAGATTTAAAACACCAATTAAATACTTATCAAATAACACTTAATAAAACCATAAAAACATTACTTAGGATTAAGTAATCATAAAACCCATTCTTCACAATTTCAAAGCATTCTTTAAGTCATGAAAAATTCATAATGGACTTAAACAAAATGTAGCAATTACCATTCAAAAACACACTTATCAAATATCAACTTATAAGCAAATTTAGGCAAAGAAATCAAAAGGGGACTCATGCCCTTCAACTAGAGGTTTCAGCCTCTTTTGGGAAAAGAAGAAAGGATTAATTCCTTTCACATTTAGGCATGTTACCTTGCTTAGAATTCATTCCAATTCTCATTAAACAAATCAAATATCAAAATTCCAAACATGAAATACCAAATCTCCAAAAATTCATCAAAAATCTATAAATTACAAACTTTGAAAAATAAAAAGGAAGTAAAAGAATATAGGCACTAACCTTATAAAATAAGCTCAATTGAGCTTAGAAAACCTCACTTGAGCTTTCCCCTTTACTTTAAAGGAGGGTTTTCCAACCTTTTCAAAGTAATAGACAATTTATATCAAAATCAAGAAAACACAAAAAGAAGAAGATGAAGCATGATTTAGACATATTCTAGCTTATATTTGCTATGAAATTCACATTAACACTCTTAGGACTAAAAACCACAACTTACTTGTTTTAGTAACAAACTCCAATTTCTTTGCTTTTAAATCACTAAACAAACCTTGTTAACTTAATTCTTCAAGTTTAATGGCATAACTATGGTTTAATTGGCCTATTTTGGTGTAGTTTGTAAGTAGAGAAATTGAAAGAAAATGGAGGTGAGAAAGAGAGAGAATGTGGCGTTGGAATGGAGAAGAAGAAGAAGATGAATTAGTTTGATAAGCTTTGTTGACCAAGTCAACAAAACCAAATATTGCTAATTCACCACATGTTGACAAGTGTATGGCTTGGATTAAGTCAAGGTATTCTAATCCAAAGGCTCTAAATATTCACCAAATAATTCTCCTTTAATTATTATTTAACTCCTCCAATTTATTAAATTTCCTCCATTAAAAAAATTCCTCAATTTTTCCTTAATATACTATACTATAAAACACTATTTATTAAATACTTAAATTCTCCAAAAATATTCATGAAATATTTTCTACCCACCTAAATCATGCAAACATGCTCCAAAAATATTAAATAAAATATTGGACATTAATAGTAATTTTTTCAGATCGAAATAATATAAAGTCCCGAATTGGTGGTACTATTCACAGACCGATAAACTTCTATTCACCAATAATTTATTACTTATTTTGTCATGAAAAATTTATATCTTAACTTTAATTAATTAAGATTAATCACATAAAATCTAATTAACTCCAAAAATATTAATTATGTTTAATATCATTATTGGGTCCAAATAAAATATTATTTCCCTCTCGGGTGATACCATTCAAACCCATCCAAATAATATCATTTTAAGATCTGAAATTGATGGGTGTTGAGGCCACAAAAAATAATTCATGATTTCCTATTCTAGATAAATTGTACATAGGGAAAGAAGGGTCGAACCCTAGAGACTAACAAAACATGATTTTTAATTTGATACCAATTTATCAAGACAAATAAATAAAAAAGGGGGTTTTGATCAAGTTGCAATTGAAAATAACAATTAAGTAACAGAAAGCGATAAATTAAATAATTAAATACCAATAGAGGAAACGATTTAGTCAAAGATGATTCGTAGCGTGGGATTCTCTTGATCGATTATTGATACAAAGATAATTCTAAAAATTGAAAGACTGACAGGTTATAAAAGTAGATCTATTATTTTATTTTTAGCGTAGAAATGAAAGTCCAGAGAAAGAGGAGAAGATCCCCTTTACAAATCTTCTAATACTATTTATAAAGAAAAGAAATCCCTAAAACTAAATAATATCTTTTTAAAATAAATCTAAAATATTTAATTATCTGTAAAATTCCTAGAAATTCGGGCTAGCTTACACTTAAAAGATTTCCTTGCATTTGGTAAGATTTGTAAAAATCCAGGTCGCAGCTCTTTAGTGCTTGCCCAAACGCTATTACAAAACTTCCAGGAACTTTTCTCTCAACTACAGGTGCGGACCGTATAGCGCTTGCCCAAGCGCTACGCTAAGACTTCCAAAAGCGTTTCTCTTTCTTATGGGCTGGCTACATAGCGCTTGCCCAAGCGCTATTACAATACTTCCAGTAGCTATTCTCTATCTTGGACTGGTCTCTCCCTATGCTTGCATAAGCGCTAACTGTAGATTTCCAAAAGCATTTTTGAAGACTTAGCACTAATTTGATAGCTTCATAAAAAAATTCACGAAATTAGCCTCAAAGGCTTCCTTTTTGCCAAATGTAGCATTTCCTATGGAAAATATGAAAACCAAGTGAAAAGTCTTCATTTAAGCAAAAAATCACCCATAAACAATAATCAAATATATAACATTTTATGCTTAATTTACAAGCTATCAAATTCCCCCACACTTATTCCATGCTTGTCCTCAAGCATGACCAAAGTCTCAATCAATCTCACAAAGAAACACACTTCACACTGCAACAGCGCTCATTTTACAAAATATTGAAAATTTGGAAAGAAAGACAAGCAAGGTAATAATTATCATTGTTTATTTCATCAACACCATACCAATACATAGCAACCTTAAGGCATCCCATTAAGTACAAATCATAAAGACTTGAAAATTTATGCACACAACTTATTAAGTTCCATCAGAATTTAAGTTGTCGCATCCCAAAACATAAGGTTAACATAAGGTTAAGACAACTTATCGCTTGTTTCGTTCTCTTTTATTCCTCAAATTTTACATCTCTTTGCGCGATTTGCATCCTCCATCCTTCCAATTCATACATCCAAACATCCAAAAGTAGCACTTCAGACAAGTTAAACAGAGTTTTAAAATGTGCACAATAATGAATTAAGCACAAGTAATTTAAAGTTCCACCAATTAATGAAGTTTAAATGATTTGCACAAAATAGAGTGACTAAGGCTATCTACAATACGGAGAAAATAGAAGATCACAATAAAGACTACTATTACTTGCCTAAAATATCAAAGAGCCAATTTAATGCAAAAAAAACTAGTTCAAGGGAAATACTAAGACAAGAAAGAAATTTGCAAAAATCTATATATACAAAGCAAACAACACAAATTCTCATGGAATAAGTAGGGAAATACTAAGTAATCAATGAAATATTCAAAAATAAGCTGGAAAAATAAATAAATCATAGACAAGCACTTCCAAAAGCACATCCTCCCCCACACTAACTCCTCACATTGTCCCCAATGTGGAATCATCAACAACACAAAGGGAGGCTCAATTTCCAAAAAGAATATGAAAAATGAAAGAAAAAGGAAAGAAAGATTCCCTATGGAGGAGGCAGACGTGAGGCTAAGCTGAAGATAGGGGCGACAGGAGAGAGACTAGGGCGGAGGCATTGCTGCTTGAGGCTATCGCTGGCGTTGGTAATGGCTGACACTGGTTGTGGGAGCGTCAGATGGAGGAGGCACAGCTGGTGCTGTTGGGGATGAAGAACACAAGTTGATCTCCTGCTCTGAATTGGAGGCGACAGTAATGTGGATGACATAGGCGGTGGTCGCAGTAGTGGGGTGGAGATTTTACCGCCTAGAAGCCGAGCGGCTTGCTACTTGGTGTGCGCCATGCTAGGGCTCTGGTGAGAAGTGGAGTGGCAGTTCTTAGTGTTTGGTGGCTGCATTGAGAAACCAAGAGAGAAGAAGAGGAATAGTGACCTAGGTTAAAATAAATGAAGTGAGGGTAAAAGGTAATAAAAAGATAAAAGAAAAATAAAGAAAGAAGAAATAATTAAAATAAACAAATAAAATAATAGAATAAAAACAAAGAAAAGAAAAGAAATACCACAAAGTTATCGTGGCCATAAAACACAAACAACAAAAGAAACATTTTTTTCCTTTTTTTTAACATCCCTCTTTTGTTTTAACCATGGAAGGTAAGTTCAACTCCCTAACGCAAACCTAGAAAATGAATCAGACACCTAAGAAAGAAGATGACCCAAACTAAAATTAAAAAAAATAATAATAAAACTAAAAATAAAATAAAACAAAACAAAAATAAGAACAGATACGAGGCATAGGCAAGCCTTATATTAGGTTGCCTCCCAACAAGCGCCCTAGTTTAACATCTTAGGCTAGACATTCTCAAACCTCATTCAATTCCTTTGGGGTCTTCCAAAGCAATTTCCTTTACCTCAGGAGCTAAAGGATCAATAACATCAACACCACCAACACTGAGCACATCATATGGATCATCATACACATTAAGCTTGACTATTTTTTCATCAAATTCTAGAGTAAGTGTACCATCGTGAGCATCTATTTTTGCTCTAGCTGTGCTAAGAAATGGTCTCCCGAGAAAAATCTCAAATGAAGTGGGGGATTTATCATCTTCCATATCCACCACATAAAAATCAGCAGGGAAAACCAACCCATTTACTTGTACCAAAATATTCTCCAATACCCCTTCAGGGTAAACAATGGACCTGTCTGCTAACTGAATTGTAATAAATGTTTCTTTTAATGGACCAACATTCAATGAACAGTAAATAGATAATAGCATAACATTTATTGAAGAGCCTAAATCACACATCACTCTTTTTATTTTAATATTGCCTATTTTACATGGAATAGAAAATATACCTCGATCCTTGCATTTACAGGGTAATTTTCTTTACAATATAGCTGAAACATTCTCTCCCACACTTACCTTTTGATAACCAACCAGTTTCTTCTTATTCGTACAAGTACGGGTACATTCACCTCCACTTTGCACAAAGTTTCTAGGATTTCTTTTTCTTACTTATCCTTCTTTGATTTAGCCAATCTTTAAAGAAAAGGGGGTTGAATTACCAGTGGCAGTGGTCTTGGCAAGCTTACTTTTGGATTTACAGTTTGTCCACTTTGCTGAATTCCTGCTTCTTTTCCATCATCCTTCCTTGAGCTACTGTCACTTTGCATCGGGCCTAGAATTCCTAGCTCCAATCTATTTCTCACAGTGATTGAACTAACATTTTGTATGGGGTTAATGATAGTTTGAGAAGGTAACTTCCCTCGGGACTCCAATTTGCTTAAAGAGGTTGCTAATTGGCTCACTTGATTCTCCAAATTTTGAATGCTAGCCCTAGTCTCTTGCTAAAATTTTTGAGTGTTAATTGCAAGAGATTTAACAATATCTTCAAGGGACATACCTAATTTTGAACCCATTTGTGACTGTTGTTGAGGTGGTCCATGTTGGTATGGATGGGAATTTTGTTGTCTTGCTCCATAACTGAAATTTGGATGATCTCTCCATCCTGGATTATACGTATTTGAATAAGGATCATACATCCTTTAGGGCTGTCCAGGAAATCCTCCAATTGCATTTACTTGCTCTTGAGTTTATTCTTGTAAAGTGGAACACATATCGGTTGGATGTCCAGGAAAAGCACAGATCCCACACACTTTAGCTTGTAAAGACATCCCTGCAGCAATACTTTGAACCAAAAAGGTTAGTTCATTAAGCTTATTTTCAATGTTAGAGTCACTTACCTAATTGACTCTCCTTGGCATGTCTTGACATCTATCAAACTGTTATGTGCTGGCTGCCCTGGTAGATATGATTTCTCGAGCTTGTCGAGGAGTTTTGTTGACAAGAGCCCCTCCACTTATTGCATCAACCATTCTTCTCTCCAAATCCAACATCCCTTCATAAAAATATTGAATAAGAGATTGCTCAGTAAATCCGCGTTGCGCGCAGCTGGCACACAGTCGCTTGAATCTCTCCTAATAATCATGGAGAGTTTCTGCATCTTTTTGCTTGATGCCACTGATTTCCCTTCAAATCAAGGCTGCTCTTCAAGCTAGAAAACACTTCTCTAGGAAAAGTTAGACCATGTCCTTCCACATTCTAATGGATCCTGAAGGCAAATAGAACAACCACTCCCTAGCGGCATCCTGCAAAGAAAATAAAAATGCCCTCAATTTGATCTATTCCTTGGTCACTCCTTGTGGTCTCATGCTTGAGCATATTACGTGAAACTCCTTCAGGTGCTTGTTGGGGTCTTCATTCTCCAATCCGCGAAAGATGGGAAGTAGGTGTATTAAACATGATTTCAGCTCAAATGCCACCTCCAGAGCTGGATAATTAATGCAAATGGGCTGTTTCACCTCCTGAGGTTCGTGTAGTTGTCTCACTGTTTGCTCCTCAGCCATGACTTCTTCTCCTTTGAACTCGGTTTCTGCTCCTTTAGATTCTACCAGAAATTCAGGTGCTGGTTCGTCTAAAGGAGATGTGGATGTCGTGGCTACTTGTTTCATTCACAGTCTTGCTGCTTTCCTCAATGCATGGGCTCGCTTCTTGATTTTTGGATAAAAATCTAAATTAGCCTGTTCAGATCTGGTCATCAAAATAAAAAAATCAATTTTACATTAGTCCCCAGCAACGGTGCCAAAATTTGATGGGTGTCGAAGCCACCAAAAATAATTTATGGTTTCCTAATCTAGATGAATTGTAGATATGGAAACAAGGGTCGAACCCTAGAGACTAATAAAACCTGATTTTTAATTTGAAACCAATTTATAAAGGCAAATAAATAAAAAGGGGGGGGGGGGTTGATCAAGTTGCAATTGAAAATAACAACTAAATAACAAAAAGCGATAAATTAAATAATTAAATACCAATAGAGGAGACGATTCAGCCAAGGATGATTCATAGCACAGGATTCTCTTGATCGATCACTTATACAAAGATAATTCTAAAAACTGAAATACTGACAGGTTATAATTTTTGGACAAGCGCCTTCAAAAAATCTTTCCGTAATATTAGATTACACAGACAAAGCGTTAGAATAATCCCTGATTAGTGAACAACCCTAAACAAGCGATAGAATTTAATTCACTAACAGCAGTACAAACTAGAAAGACCCTGCCCTATTTAACAAACTCACAAGCGCGGTTCATTTAAAATAGATTGTGTGTTTCCATAATATAATTCGAAGGCTTGGACGCTATTAAATTATATTATGTGCTACTTATTCAATTCAGTTAGACAATACGAATCTCGACCTTATTGATAGCTATATGCTTTCCTATAGATTGAACAATGGGCCCTTATTGAACAAATAATAATAAAACACTAGAGATGGGGTTTCTCATAAACTCAGAAAACACACAAAAGCTAATCAAATTTGAAGAGTATACTTATCGCGTTTAGATCTCACAATTGCGAAGAATCCTTGCTTAAATTCAACCCTTGACTGAAAATGTTGAGCTTAGCCGCTCGTGGCTATGAAGAACACGAAGAAATAAAAATAGATCTGGCATTTTATTTTAAGCATAGAAATGAAAGTCAAGGGAAAGAGGAGAAGATCCCCTTTACAAATCTTCTAATCCTCTTTATAAGGAAAAGAAATCCCTAAAACTAAATAATATCTTTTTAAAATAAATCTAAAATATTTAATTATCTATAAAATCCCTAAAAATTCAGGCCAACTTGCACTTAAAAGATTTTCTCGCGTCTGATAAGATTTGTAAAAATCCAGGTCGCAGCTCTTTAGCGCTTGCCCAAGCGCTATAACAAAACTTCCAAAAGCTTTTCTCTAAGCTGCTGGTGTGGATCGTATAGCGCTTGCGCTTGCCCAAGCGCTATGCCAAGACTTTCAGAAGCGTTTCTCTTTCTTGCAGGCTGGCTACATAGCGCTTGCCCAACCACTATTATAATAATTCCAGTAGCTATTCTCTCTCATGGACTGGTCTCTCCCTGTGCTTGCCCAAGCGCTAACTGTAGACTTCCAAAAGCGTTTTTGAAGACTTAGCACCAATTTGATAGGTTCATCCAAAACTTCACGAAATTAGCCTCAAAAGTTTCCTTTTTGCCAAATGTAGCATTTCCTATGGAAAATATAAAAACCAAGTGAAAAGTCTTCATTTGAGCCAAAAATCACCCATAAACAATAATCAAATATATAACATTTTATGCTGAATTTATAAGCTATCATAAGTATACCATCTTGAGCATCTATTTTTGCTCTAGCTGTGGTAAAAAAAGGTCTTCCAAGCAAAGTTCAAATGAAGCAGAGGATTCATCATCCTTCATATCAAGCACATAAAACTCAGTTGGAAAAACCAACCCATCTACTTGTACCGAAACATCCTCCAATACCCCTTTAAGGTAAACAATGGACCTGTCTGCCAACTATATTATAATGGATGTGTCTTTCAATGGACTAACATTTAAAGAAGAGTAAATAGACAATGGCATGACATTTATCAAAGAACCTAAATCACACATAGCGCTTTTTATTTCAATATTGCCTATGTTACATGGAATAGAAAACACACCTCGGTCCTTGCCTTTAGGGGGTAATTTTCTTTGCAATATAGCAAAAACATTCTGCCCCACACTTACCTTTCGATAACTAAACAACTTCTTCTTGTTCATGCAAAGTTCCTTTAAAAACTTTACATAGCGAGGAACTTGCTTGATTGCATCAAGTAATGGTACATTTACCTCCACTTTGCATGATAGCTTTAAAAATTACTCTGTCACGACCCAAAACCGTGGGCCGGACTGGCACTAGGACCTAGGTAAGCTTAAGGCACCCGAGGCCCGTAGTAAGCCTAAACTATCAAAATCCATCCCTATTATCATTTGACTATCGGAATAGTAATCTCATATTATGA
>CANUEX010089762.1:0-57844 GCA_948099535.1 Jatropha multifida | reverse complement strand
GTCGGCAAAGACGAGAGCCCCCCCCCCCCCCACCCCCCAAAACCCCCCCCCCCCCCACCCCCCCCCCCCCCCACCCCGCACCCCAACCCCCCCCCCCCCCCCCCACCCCCGCCCCCCCCCCCCCCCCCCCCCCCCCCCCCCCCCGCCCCCCCCCCCCCCCCCCCCCCGAGCCTCACTCACACTACTATCTTCTCTCTAAAAAGCTTATCCTTTAGCGATGCTCTGCTAGAATGGCTTAGCAACCAGAATGTGTGACTCTGTCCACTTGCGCTGCTTCAAAGTTCATATTAAAGGATCGGGACACCCATATCTCATTCGTTAGGTAATGCATAGTACTTTCTGGTTGGTCCTTCAAACTTTTAATTTCTTATAATTTATTCCCTGATGATGTGGTGACAAGAATTTAAATATGATATGAACACTGACTGTTGCATATGACTTGTAGAAGCATAAGCTTTCAGTATTGATGCTTTAGGTCGCTTGACTAAAACTTACAGTTAGGTCCCTAAACTCTAAAAAATTGCACTTTTGCCCCAAAACCTACTCCGCTTAGGTTTTTGGTCTGATTAGACTCTGATTGAAGCCATAACCTCCTTAGACCTTGTAAACAGTCTCGGTCGGAGTCTGATTGCAGTTTATTATTTGGTCCTTGGATTTCAAGAAAAATTACCATTTTGCCCTTGTGGCATGTTTTCAGCTTTGATTGCAATTGTAACCTCCTTAGACCCTATAGGCAGCATAGTAAGAGTCTGATTATCTAAAAATTACTATTTTACCCCTAGTTGGTGGGAAAGCTTGTCTTTTGCCCTTATGGCCTATTTTTTACTTTGATTAAAGTTGTAATCTCCTTAGACCCTTTAGGCAATCTTGGTAGGAGTTTGATCATTTGAAATTAGTTTATAACCCTGTCATTGATCTGAGAAGTTCAAGGTTAGTATGAAAACCCTGTCCTGATTCTAAAAACCCTTAGATTGGTCTAGAAACTCTGAGATTAGTTTGAAAACTTTGTTCTGAATTTGAAAACCCTGTAGTTGGCCTTGTTCTGAGTTTGAAAACCCTGGGATTTGTTCAAAAACTCTGGGATTGGTTTAAAAACCCTGTTATGAGTCTGAAAAATCTATAATTGGTCTGAGAACCTTCTTGTTGGTCTGAACACCTTGTTGATGGTATGAATACCTCATTAGTTGGTATGAACACCCTGTTCATGGTTTGAATACCCGGTGGTTGGTATAAACACCCTATCGATGGTCTGGATACCCTGGTTATTGATCTGAGTACCTATTGATGGTTTGAATACCTAGGTGATCAGTTTAAACACCCTATTATGCATCCCCAACTGAGTGCATAGGAAAGATCTGAAGGATAAAATCAATCTAGATGGGCCCATTGGTGGATTCTTCATGGAAACTGAGGAGAAACTATGTACGGTTCCTTTTTTATTTGATTCATGGCTCGGTTTAATCCTTACGCATATAGGATTAGCTCTTTGGAGTGCTTTGATGATGTGTGACATGTTAGAGTCATCACCTTAATTTATTTTTGTTTTTGGGGAAAAGATTAAGGAAAAAACCTTGTGACTGACTTCATTTTAGTTTTCCTTTTAGGATAAAAGCACTAGCCTCAAATCATTAGGTTGAAGGACTAGGTTTTTAGCTTCTTTCATACGAATCTCATGGTTTGGGTTTAATAAAGAAATCAAAATATTTATTTTACATGAATGTCAGTTTATCGATGCATGATCATACTTATAATGCATGACAATATTAGAGATATAGTACATTAAAAGTAATGAAGGAATAAAGAGTGTAATTCAGATGGGAGCCCGACTCTAGCCTCATTTATCTAGGATTCTAGGTCGTGCCACAAATTTCCCTAAATCCTGACCACTCTGTTTGGTCGGAGGCCTACTACCTAGGCTAAAATCCATAAGTATTCCTTCTCCTTATTTATATAAAGATCAGGACACATGAAGTTTTACCATCAATTAGGACAGTAGGATTTTGAGGGCGCCACTTGTGGAGTGCGCTTATGGGTTACCGGATGAACCAGGCTTTTGAGTTTAAAAACTAATTTTGATGGTTTCTTCTGCTGAACCAAGCTTTGTGTGTCGGACGGACCAGGCTTTAAAAGTGTTATATGCTTGATGGACTAGGCTTGAAAATTTTTAAGGTGCTTGACAATTGTAAGGTTCTTAATGGACTGGGCTTAACTGACAAAGATTGGATTTAGTTGTATACCCTAGGACGAGGGGCACAAAGGTCGCGAGTGCCAGCATACAGTTGCGAAGCTCCATGGTTGTAAATGACCAAGGAGGTTGATTCTTTCTCTAAGAAAGTAAAGGATGGGTACGAGGACCCTAATATAGTCTTTATAATATTGTCAATTAATGAATTATTAATTAATCCCTAAATTAGTTAATAATGAATTAAAAAACCACTAGCTTTGGTATAAAAAAAAGACCAAAGTGTGAGTGAAATTTGAAATGATCGACTTTTGAAAACCAAGTCGGGCTTTTGCTTAACAAAGAAAGAAGAGCAAAGTCAAACTTTATAGCCTTAGAATCATTCATGGATGGATAAATAGAATCGTTGATGCTTGAGAAGCGCTTAATTGAGCAACAATGGGTCCCTAAAAATGATGGAGGAGTGCCACATTTATGGGCTAGTGGGACTGCTGGTTGATATTGAGCATGTCAGCGCTGGGATTGGCCATGTCAGCCCAGGTACTGGCCATTTCAATGCTGGTACCAGTTGAGGCTACTAGGCAGGCCTCTACCATTACCGATGGGCACGTGATCGATATCTGCGTTTGGCAGCTTGGTTTCGATCAAGGAAAATTATTAACTTGTCATTTTGGCTTTGATTTAGGGTTTTTAGGCTTCTAGGAGTCTATTTAAGGCCCAAACGACATTCGATTGAGCTGATTCTCATGCTGTTGGATCCGTAATGGAATTTTCTAGAGCTTAGTACTAAAATCATGGTCAATAATTTATTTCCTCCAAAAGATCAGAGTTGATTTTTGTCCAAACTTTTGAATCTCGATTTTATCTTTTGTGAATAGAATTTTTATCTAAAAACCATACACTGGGGGGTGTGGCAATGTTTGGAACATTTTGTGAAAATTTCATTTGATTTTGAGAACATTTTTTTGGGACCGATCTAATTCAGCTGATTTTTCGGGTCCTTACAGAAAAAGTTTATCACCAAGGGGGATAAAACTCTGTTGGGAAATTTTTCGAGGTTGCATAGGCTAAAATTGTGTGAGATTCTGGGTTTTGATGGGTCCTAAAAATTCTGATCTTTTGGGCAAAGACGAGACTTGTCCTCTCCATTTTCTATAAATAGGGAGTTGGGGGTGGGAGTAGCCCATTGGTTGATACCACTCTCTCCCTATCTACCTTGCTTTCTTTCTTTGAAAAGGATCTTTGAGTGGAAATGAGTACTAGTGCATCACCAACGAGTTCTTATTCACCCCTAAGCATACGAGGATGAAGAGAGTGACGATGTTCCTCTTATCATCCCGTAGCCGTTAGAATCCTACTCACTATTGAGCGAGGGGGAGGACATTGATGAGGCATCCCCCACCATCTAGCTGTATAGTCAAGACAACCAAGATAATATCGTCCCTCCATCTTTTATGTCATATGGGCAAGGTGGTTAGATATCAAGAGCTGATTGGTCAGATATCAAGAGCTGATCGGAGCGAGGCATCCTTTGATGAAATATCTGCTCTTTTGTATATGTGCAATTTACTTAACGCTGAAAATTTACTTTTGACTTGCAGGATCCTCCAGTTATGGCCTACATGATTGGTTAGATCCTTCACCATATAGAGAGCCCATTCTTGATCGGAGAGTCGCCATCCCTCATGCTCATGTTCATTTTTCACCTAATGCGTTATTATCTAAGAGCATGAGGTGCATCAGATATAACTCTCTAAGCAGTGCGACTACTTATCTTCCCCCCGAGGATCTTTCGGAGCATTGGTTCGAGTATCTTAAGGATATGTCAGTGAGATCTCTCTCTGTTTTTTTTTAACTCATGATGTCCAAGTCTGCAACCTCCTTCAGGTTGGTGCAATGGAACGACCACCTTGATCAGCCATCTCTAAGCAGCATTATTTGAGGCCTTGGCTCGTGAGAGCTTCCTAGATCGGCAAGACCCGCACGGTTTTTTCCTGCAGGTGAAATGAGAACTTCTCAGGAGGTCACCCATCCTAGGATTTCTGTCAAGCGAGCACGCTTAACCTTGGAGTTCTTCCAACTCTCCAATCATTCCACCAAAAGGCGCATCTAATGATTAGTTACCCCGTTTTTGATATATGATCTGATTCATTCCTGTGTCTCGCATTCCACTACCCTAGCTAGCCTGCCATCCTAGAAGCTCGCTAAGAGCCTTGCTCTACCCGCCCTCTTAGGATCGCTTTGCCGGATCGAGATGTCACAGGCCCACCAGCTTCCGCGTGGTTCGTCCTCAAACCATATATCTACTGGATGGGGTCAGGCTCTGATACCAAATTATAACGCCTTGACTCCAACCACCAGAGGAATTGTCTGCTTTGGATTAAGCCGGTTCCATCCCATACTAGATCGGCAAGACCCGCACGATTTTGTCCCGCAGGTAAAATGGAAACTTCCCAAGAGGTCACCCATCTTAGGATTTCTGTCAAGCGAGCACGCTTAACCCTGAAGTTTTTCCAACTCTCCAGCCATTCCACCAAAAGGTACCTCTGATAATTAGTTACCCCCTTTTCGATATATGATTTGATTCATTCCTGTGTCCCGCATTCCACTACCCTAGCTAGCCTTCCATCCTAGAAGCTCGCTAGGAGCCCTGCTCTACTCGCCCTTTTAGGATCGTTTTGCCGGGTCGGGATGTCACAGATCAGCTTAAATCACAAAGGAGGTGCCGCTGATATTTTGGCTTACTGCGTTTCCTTTTCTATTTTTGGATCCTTTGGATATTTATAGGCTGTGATAGCTGTCTAGTACACTTTTGGGTTAATGTAAGTCTAGATGCGATTGCTCTTTTTGTACAAAACTTAGCCATCAATCAGATTATTAAATTTTACTTTTGCATGTTTGATCTGCTTGTCTTTTTTATTTTGCACTGAATGTTTTGGTTGTCTTAAATTTGCACTGATTGCCTATTACAAGGATCTTGCACTGACTACTTGTCTTAGACATCTTTTATTGAATGCATTGATTTCCTATTTTATTTTGAATCCATTGTTTACTTATTCTTAATCTGAATGCATCGCTTGGAATCAAAGTCTGCGTTGATTGCCCACTTTTCTGATTTTAAAGCTAACTGCACTATTATTAAGTGTGATTTGTACCAATTGCCTATTTTGACTGAATGCATCATTTTGAACTTGCATTGACTGCCTATCTTGAATTTGCATTGATTACTTGTTCTGTATTGAATGCATTGAATTGCATTGATTTGCTTGTGGTTTTGACTTGGGCATTGACTACCTTTTTTGTTCTAATTTTGGCATGAACTGCCCTATTTTTAACCATGATTTGCATTGATTGCATGTTTAAGATATCTAGCGCTAATGCACTACTCTAGATTAAAATCTGAGCTGATTGCATGTTTTGAACTTGTACTAACTAATCATTCATTCTAATTCTGCACTGATTGCCTGATTAGTCTATCCTTGGCACTTATTGCCTTATATATCTTAACTTTGGCACTGATTGTCCTGATTCAACTGTAATTGCACCAACTGCCTGTCTTGCATCGAATGCACTGATTAGTCTAATCTTGGCACTCACTGCCTTATTTATTCTTACTTTGGCACTAACTGCCATATTTTGCTTTGATTATTGACCTAAAAATAATTGTAGGGGGCAAAATAGTATGCATGATGCATGACGACCACTTTTGAATCCTGGCTTGACAATTTTTGGCTTGGTTTGCCAAAGATTTGTTTTAAGTCTAGTTGCTTGCTTTTGATGAAAATTTACAGTCTATAAATCCAACTTATGATGAAAATTTGATTTGCGGTTTGAACATCTGGCTTTTGTCTAAAAACTATGTTTTCCATTGTTGTTTTGAAGAAGTTTGTCAATTTTTGTGACAAAAGTGGGGACTTTTGAGAAAAAAATTTGGATTTTCCTAAAAATAGGGTTGGTCAACACTGAGGAGGTCCGTACCGGTACCGAGGACGTCCATGTTGATACTGCTGGAGGGGCCATCGATAGGCCTTCCCGATATCGTATTGAGCTAATCGGTATTGGCTTAGGATAATTGATACCGACAGCCAATGCAGGCTAGGGGCTGGAGGCTTATTTATACCTCATTTAAGGCAGAAAAACGACGTCGTTTTGCAACTTGAAGTTCAATTTCTCAGAATTTTCAACCACTTCCTAAAAGATGGAGCCATTTATTAGTCATGACATGCAAATATGGACCAATAAATTGGAGGAGGTGGAGAAAATTAATTTAAGCTAGTATGGTATGGCTTCTTTGGTGACTTTTAGGGGCTTGTCAGTTGACTGGGTTTCATAGATGCTTGTCTGCATATGTGGGATCCACAGGCTCACATTTTTTTATTTAGCATACACTACAAGGAGATGTGCATGACTTATGAGGAGTTTGCGGTTCTTTTGGGTAGTGACTCAGAGAGGGCTCCGGTGGTTGCACCGCCAAGGTCTGTATTTTTTAAGGCCTTTATGAGGATGTTGGGCCTGTCTGTAGAGGAGGCTAGGGAGCTGGTTGTAAATGACCAGGATAATTTGGCTATCCTCATCCAGTAGTATCTAGAGCCGGTAGTGTCACACCCTATCCCACTGTAAGATATGACATGTCGCTCGTAATATATTTAATAAGTACTAAATGATTATTAATACCTACTAAATACACTACAAGGGACTTAAAGTTTTTCTTTTACTCCTTTCCATTTTGTAATAACAAGTAAAATGTAGTTATGAAAATGAAATATATATAAATTGTTTTAACTCATCCATTTGCTGGAACAGAAAATACTTCATAAATAATTAATTACATAAATAAAATTTAAGTTCCATTAATGCTAAATAAAATAATTGAGATGATTAAAATTTTAAAATAATTACATTTACAAAATCCTGAAAGGTTCCATAACCCATAAGCCCCATGGAATGCAGTTACATATTGGATCATTTCCATTTTTCATAATTAAGAAAACTATAACAAATGTAGTTATGAATATATAATTACAAAATTATAAGTTATACCATAATTAAATCTCCTTATACATCTGCTAAATTAAATGACTGTTCTATCAATGCTATATTATATATCATACAATAGTTCCAAATGAAACATTATAACAAAAAACTATAAATCCAGCTTCTGGTTTCTCCTTTCGTTTCCCTACGATAGTACAGAAAACACTATTGCTAAGTAAAATTGCTTAGTGATGCTAAATTTGTATATTTGAAAATAAATTCATATCTCTTTTCAAAACTATCAGTGACTATAAACAGAATTTCATATAGTAATATTCTTTTAATAAACTCAATAATTCCAATCATTTTCTATTAAAACTCAAATAATAGCTTTTAATAAAGACACCATAATATTATCAATATTAATAAGATCCTCATTTCAAACTCAGTAGTTGTCCCATATACCAAAGTGATAGAATATTCTCAATACCATTTCAATATAATTTCCAATCAAGAAATTCAATAAAATCCAATCAGTCTTAGCAGGATAAATAGACTCAATCCGAAGGGCCATCAGTGTCTAATGTGCACATCTAGACAAAGCTATCTCAACCTCAGTCTGTGATATAAACACCAACAGAAAAGGAAACAATCTCAACCTCATATAGAGGGAACAATCTCAACCTCATAAAGAGGAAATAATATCAATCACAGTATCAGTTTCAACTAATGAAGTGATACTGACAGGGTAATAACCATGTCTATTAGCTGCTGAAGACCATAAATCATTTCATCCATTCAACAATATCAAATCACATTTGGCAACATTCTCTTTTTCATAAATATATAATTTCCAATCAAATTATAGAAATCATTCAAAAATCATCTCTTATAAAATAACATCTCTTTCTTTAAAATCCATAAAATAATATTTCAATAATTTCAATAATTCCTTTAAGGAAAATAACTCAAATAAAAAATATATATATGAAAACAATATAATTAGCTTTAATTAAAGTAGAAAGTTAGTATTGCACTAACCTGACTTGAAAAGCTTCCTCGGCCTTTTCTCTTTATTAATTGATTCTTTAACCACCACTGTGGTTAAACTCAATCTATAAACAAATTGCACAATTTATTTTCAGGTTCTTGTTTTAACTTTACATTGGTGTAGTATTCTTATTATTTTTATTTTCGGTTTACATCACTTTTCCATTTCATTAAATATAATCAATTTATATTCTAAATTAATTCAATTAATTTAAATCTTTCATAATTTTTATTGGGTGCTTTGAAAACTATATTCCTTTAGCTGGTATTTAAATTATTTATTTTAATAGTAAAAAGAAATATTGGACTTAAATTCATTTATTAAGACCACTTTGCTAAACTCGATTTTCTTTTACAGATCACATTTTACTTTTTGAAACCAATTTAGCAATTAATCTTTTAAATTCCAAATAAAATAAGTATTTATTTCATTTTCTAAAATCAAATATATATAAATATACATATACATACATCTCTTTAAATCACTTGGCTAACTAAATTTCATTTAAGAAATTATATTTTATTTTTCAAATAAATTTGATAGTTTCCTTTTAAATACCATATAAAATAAAATACTTAGCTTATTTATTTTTATAATCAATTATGTATATACGTATACAAATATACTCATTTATTTTAGCAAATAAATATAATGAGGTTTTGAAATAAAACCCTTAATTCTTCTTTATAAAGTTTTTTTTTTCTTCCAACTCATTTTAAAATTTTATTTTCAAAATACTACTTACCTCATTTTCAAATACTCTTGTTAAATTTAATCCAATACAAATTAAAGTTTACAATTGCTTAATTGATTTATTCATTTAACATTTTGTATTCCTAATTTAATCATCAATTCTTTATTGACTGTTTCTATTATACTTTGGCAGCATCTCATCTATAAATTGGGCTACAATAGCTAAACATTTTATTTTCAATACAGTTCACACAACCCATCCATCGGATAAATTCAAGAATATTTCCCATCCTCCATGCTCAATGTTCCTCAATTTCAATGTCAGTATTTTAATTCAACTTATATTTGTTCATTATCTGTCTCTATTTGAATTTTTGTCGCTAATCGATTACTGTCATTTTAAGTTAACAAATTTTTATAAATTTGGTTAACTTCATTAATTAATTGGAAATTCAATTCATACCTCTTTTCATTTAATTATTTAATCATAATCAGACTAACTAAAATTATCCAACCAAATAATTTCAATAATAATTACTCTAAAATTTAACAACTGAAACTTAAAGTATACCGATCAAAAATCGGAGTTCAGATTCGTGTCCAGCGCGCAAAATGCGTCATTCTGTCTCTCGAGTGTCTCGTCAGAGTCTCGCTGGACCACCGCCGAACCGCTGTCAGATCCATCGTCTACGATGGCCGGAGCACCCAAACAGCCTAGAATTGGGCTATTCTTACATCATCCAACTCGAAATTTCCCAAGGAACTCATATCCGGCCTTCGTTTACAATTTAGACGAATCCTTTAATTGTAAATCGCACCAATAGTTGCTTCAAGGCCGCCGTTCATGGTGGATTCGCCATGCTAGCCTAGTTGCTGACATTGGGAGGTGGAAAGTGATCGAGCGGAGGTGTGGAATCGATCGGTCTCCTTCCCTTGCTCTGAAACCGCCGGAAACTACTCAAATCACTAGAATTCTCCATTGCACAGTGGCGCGATCTTCCAGTCCCGATTTCTACCGATTCCGAACTCTATCTCACAAATCAAGACCATCTATGTGTTCTTCTCGTCGAGCTCTTGCTTTAGAGCCTTTGATCGTCGATTTTCATGGCCGGTGGCTAGAGAATATGAAGGCGGAGAGGGAGAAGGGCTATCACGCTGTGGAGGATCGGGGAGAGAGAAAATTTATTTCTTCTTCTTTTTTTTTTACCATTATTATTCTCATTATTCTCATTACTATTACTATTATTATTATTATTATTATTATTATTATTATTATTATTATTATTATTCAATTCCTTTCTTTCTGCTTCTTTTATTTTTGTTACATTCTCTGTAATTACTATTACATATCTATATCCATACTACCATATATACACATATTTATACATGGCTATTTAGTTACATATTCAATAATTGTTGACCATTATAAGTTTATATTTTATCAATTAATTACTAACTCCGTAATATAATTCATTAACAATTATTTAACAATCAAATATATATTAACAGTACTAATTCAATAAATATGAAAATCAAATCACCTTAAGATTAGGAAAAATCACATTAAAATCATTCTTGTGACTTCTCTTGGGTTTTCTAGATCTCGGGGTGTTATAGGTAGATTTTGCTAATTTAGAGTTTTAGAGGTTTAGGACTAGACTTCTGGTTGTTTGTTTAATGAGCACTCGTGTACGGACTAGTCTAATTGGCTGGGGTGATCCGAGAGTAGCTGATCTAGTGCTGTAGATGGAGTGAGGGGCAGCGATAACAGGCATTGCTTTGGCTGAGACCATCCTGAGCGTCGACCAAGCATATAAGGTTGATAGGATTTGGTCTACTAGCCTGATCCTGCTTCAGGTAAGCATTCTCGAATTAGCTTCATTTGAGTTTGGTGCTTTTTGAAAAAGGCTTAGGTTTTAAACAGTAACTGCTTGAGCATTTGTATATGAATACCTGTTTAGGATTTAGAGAAATGGGCAAATTCTGATTTTGCATGCTTTTAGGAAACAGCTTAAGTGTTTAGGCTATGGTACAACTAAATCTATTTGCTTTTGGGAGTTTTGCATGTGAATTCCTGTTTTAATTTCCTTATTTTGGTGTAATGGTGGATCTTGCATGGTTGGCTAAGGAATCATCTGAGAGCAGTTGAGCCACCATGACACCACCCGTACAAGCCATCTCAATATGGATCTAGGCGAGTTGTGGTGAGGCTCCACTCTGAGGATGAGTGGCTGCAATGGTTGTTGGAACTGAGGCCATATCAGATTTTATGGAGGTATGAATGGTATGATATTAGTAGATTTCTGGTTCAATCAGTTGGGTTCTAGATGGCTTATTTGCTGGGCATGAATCACATCACCTTTTACCCGAGCTCTCGGCTGATGAGGCATACTCAGGATTACCACCAGCCAATGCCCTTTTTGAGGATATACTGATTTTGCCTCAGGTTACTATGATTATTTTGGGTAGTTGGTCTAGAGAGCATGTGTGGTTGAGGGTAGAGTTTTTGGAAGTAGGATTTATGAGGCTTGGTGGATGGTTGAGCACGACGACAGGGAGAGAAAGCCTATATCAACTCTAACTTGGGATATTGACGCTAGGCTCCTGGCAATTATTAAGATTGTTTGAGACTTTACTAGACAGGTTGACCTAGAGGACTCTAAAGACTCTCGGGACATACATCCGAGGTAATGTAAACAGATTGACTAGGCCTTCGGTGCATTCTGACCCTATCTTTATAGGGTATGGTTTTTAATTTTTGATTTTTGACTCAGCCCGTATGTTTATGAGGGCTTGGAGATAAATTACTAACCCATGGTGTATATAGGGTACAGTTGACATATTAGATAGTTTTGACACTCTAGATAGTGGACACAAATAATTGACATGGAGACATGACAAAGATAGATGCCTAGATGAAGGCCTTTTTGTGATTTGCTTTTTCCATAACTCATATTGATTTGAGAGATGTGTAAAAGGGAAATCATTTTGACACTTTTGATTTGAAAAGAAAATTCAGTTTTATCCTTTATGAGATTGCCATTGTTAAGCCTTAATTTTTGCCTAAACAACCCTTGAGGGTTTTCGATTTAGCAAGCTACACTAATTTTCGCCTAAATTGCCTTTACGAGTCTTCGACTTAGCGGACCTATATCGATTTTCTTTAAGTTGCCTGCCCTTGTAAGTATTTCAGCTTAGCTTTATTTATTTTTGCCTGACCACCCTTGTGGGTTTTTAATTCATCTTTTGATTCTTTATTTTTTATTTTTTTATTTGGCACAAAAAATTCTGAATTTTTCATGAAAAGGGGACAAAAATATATTTTTACTATTATTGTGATTGCACCCACAAGCTGGGCTACCTACATACCCCATAATTTAGAATGTATTTCTCGAAGTTGGATCACCGTAGTTGTGATTAATAGTGACATAAGGGGGACAATATTCTGGTGCTAATGCCTGAATGCTTTCAAATAATGTATTTTTTGAACTGATCCAAATCGCACAGATTGGTGAATTCATTGCCATTAATATTTGAAAGGATGGCATCGCCTCTGGAGAGTATTTTCTTTAAAATGCAAGGACTTACCTAGTTTGGCCTGAATTTACCCATAGGATCTTGCATAGAAGCTTTAATTTCCCTGAGTACAAGACACCTTCCAGTTTCTGATCATTAATTCTTTCGTTGAAGTGCTTAGCTATTTTCTATTGGTAACTTTGAATTTGATTGAGAGCTTCTAGCTTTTCTCATCAATAGCATTTAATTGACTGTGGTAATTCTTAGCCCATTCTTCTTTGGGTAATTGACTTTCTTGCTTGGCCGCCCTCGCTGATCAAATCTAAACTTCGATAGGGAGGACTGCTTCTATCCCATAGACTAGTGAATACAGCGTTGCCCCAATTAGTGTTCTGATGGAGGTTTAGTATCTCTATAAAGCAAATGGCAAGTGCTGATGAGTGTCGAGGCCATTAAAAATAGTTCCTACTCTTCCTAATCTAAATAAGTTGTAGATAGGGTGAGAAGGGTCGAACCCTAGAGACTAATAGAACTGATTTTAAAGTTGAGACCAATCGATAAAACAAATAAATAAAAAGGGGGGGGGGGGGGTGTTGATCAAATAGCAATTGAAAATAATAACTAAGTAACAAGGAGTAATAAATTAAACAATTAAAAATCAATAGAAGTAATGATTCAGCCAAGGGTGATTCGTAGCATGGGATTCTCTTGATCGATCATTGATACAAAGATAACTCTAAAAATTGAAAGATTGACTTTGGACAAGCGCCTCCGAAAAATCTTTCCATAGTATTAGATTAAACAGACAAAGCGCTAGAATAATCTCTAATTAGCAAACGATCCTAAACAAGCGATAGAATTTAATTTACTAACAGTAGTACAAACTAGAAAGATCCTGCCCTATTCAACAAACTCACAAGCGTAGTTCATTTAAAATAGATTGTGAGTTTCCATAACATAATTCGAAGGCCTGGTCACAATCAAATTATATTATTTGCTACTTATTCAATTCAGTTAGACAATACGAATCTCAACCTTATTGATAGCTATATGCTTTCCTATAGATTGAACAATGAGCCTTTATTGAACAAACAACAAGAAAAAAATAGAGATGGGGTTTCTCATAAATTCAGAAAACACACAAAAGCCAATCAAATGTAAAGAATATACTTATCGCATTTAGATCTCACAACCGTGAAGAATCACTACTTAAAATCAACCCTTGATTGAAAATATTGAGCTTAGCCGCTCATGGCTGTGAAGAACATGATAAATAAAAATAAATCTGACGTTTTATTCTAAGCGTAATAAATGGAAAGTGAAGAGGCAGAGACCTCCTTTTTACAATCCTCTATATAGAGTAGAAAAGAAAATCCCTCCAAATAAAATAATATTTTTTAAAAATCTAAAATATTAATTAACTGAAAAATTCCTAAAAAATCGGGCCAGCTTACACTTAAAAGATTTTCTCGCGTCTAGTAAGATTTGCAAAAATTCAGGTCGCATCTCTTTAGCGCTTGCCCAAGCGCTATTACAAAACTTCTAGGATATTTTCTCTCAGATGCAGGCACAGACTGCATAGCGCTTGCCCAAGCGTTATGCGTAAACCTCCAGCAACGTTTCTCTTTCTCCCAAGCCCAGCACCGTAACGCTTGCCCAAGCGTGACACAAAGACTTCCAGTAGCACTTCTCTCTCCTACCGGTCTGGCTACATAGCTCTTGGCCAAGCGCTATGCGAAAACTTCCAGCAGCTATTCTCTCTCTCGGACTAATCTCTCTCTGTGCTTGCCCAAGCGCTAACCGCAGACTTCCAGAGGCTTTTTGAGGACTTAGCACCAATTTGATAGCTTCATCAAAACTTCACGAAATTAACCTCCAAAGCGTCATTTTCATCGAATCTAGCATATCCTATGGGAAACATGAAAACCAAGTGAATTATCTCCATTTTAGCCAAAAATCACCATAGACAATAGTCAAACATATGGCATTTTATGCTAAATTTAGAAGCTATCAAATTCCCCCACACTTATTCCACGCTTGTCCTCAAGCATGACCAAAGTCTCAATCAAACTCATAAAGAAATATACTTCACCTACAATAGTATTCTCAAGCAAAAGATTGAAAATTTGGAATGAAAGACAAGCAAGGTAATAATGATCATCGTTTATTCCATCAGCATCATACCAATATATAGCAACTTTAAGGCATCCCTTTAAGTACAAAACATAAAACCTTGAAAAATTTATGCACACAACTTATTAAGTTTCACAAAAATTTAAGTTGTCGCATCTCAAAACATAAGGTTAACCTACCAAAGTACAATACTCTAAGATGTGGTGTAATTTTTTCAAAAGAAAGGAAGGTGGTTTCTCCACTCTTTGTTTTTCATTTATTTTATTGCAATTTTTGGAGAACTCATGTGCATTAGCTCTTTTTTAATTCTCCCTTTTTTTCTTCTTTTTTTATTTATTTTTTTATTTTGCAGCTTTTTAGAGAACTCATGTGTATTATCGCTTTTTTCGTTCTCTTTTATTCCTCACCTTTTACATCGCTTTGCGTGATTTGCACCCTCCATCCTTCCGAATCATACATCCAAATATCCAAAAGTAGCACTCTAGATAAGTTAAACAAAGTTTTGAAATGTGCACAATAATGGATTAAGCACAAGCAATTTAATAAGTTTTACCTATTAATGAAGTCTAAATGAATTGTATAAAAATAAAATGATTAGGGGATGCTATCTACGGTATGGAGAAAATAGAAGTTTACAATGAAGACTACTATTACTTGCCTAAAATTCCAAAGAGCCAATTTAATGTAAAAGAAACTAGTTAAAGGGCAAAGAATTTTTCTCATGAGCTTAAAAGAGAAAATCAATCATGCTTTAAACAAGAAAGAAATTTGCAAAAATTTATATATACAAAGCAAACAACACAAATTCTCATGAAATAAGTAGGGTAATACTAAGTAATTAATGAAATATTCAAAAATAAACTAGAAAAAAAAATAAATCACAAACAAGCACTTCCAAAAACACATCCTCCCCCACACTAACTCCTCACATTGCCCCCAATGTGGAATCATCAACAACACAAAGGGAGGCTCAATTTCCAAAAAGAATAAGAAAAATGAAAGAAAAAGAAAAGAAAGCTTCCCTGTGGAGGAGGTAGACGCGTAGCTAAGCTGAGGACAGTGGTCAAGAGAACCCCAAATGATGCGCAATGGCATGTAGTGCTGTGTGGACCTCGGTGACCGTGGAAGTGAGGGAGTCAATCTTACCCTCCAAACACTCCAAGCGAGATGCCAAAGATGAAGATGCCTCGGGTCGGGTAGCAGGAGGAGCGGGTGTCGAAGGTGCAGTTGCAATGTCCTTCGTCTTATGGAAGACATGCTGTTGGCGTAGAAGAATGGGACCTTTCTTCATTCGGGCACGACTTCATGGCGAAAGTGGAGTAGCAGCAGTCTAGTTGGCTGAAAGAGGTAGCTCAGCAGCAGGGGAAGCAGGCGCATCAGGAGAAACGGACGCGGGAGGAGGAACCAGAGCGACGGAACATCGTGAAGGTCTTCGTGCGGCTTGCCGCGCCTGTGCTAGGTGCGACGGCAGTGGGGTGGAGATGGTTCCACCTGGAAGCCAGGCAGCTTACTTCTTGGCGCGCGATAAGCTAGGGTTCTGGTGAGAAGTGGAGCGGCAGGACTTGGCGTTTGGTGGCTGCAATGGGAAACCAAGAGAAAGGGAGATGAATAGTGAATTAGGTTAAAACAAATGTAGGAGTTAAAAATAAGTGAGGGTAAAAGGTAATAAAAAGATAGAAGAAAAATAAAGAAAGAAGAGATAATTAAAATAAACAAAATAAATAAAATAAAATAATAGACTAAAAGAAAACCACAGAGTTACCGTAAAAACAAAACACAAAGAACAAATAAGTTTTTTTTTCTTTTTTTTTAACCATGGAAGGTAAGTCCAGCTCCCTAATGCAAACCCAAAAAGTGAACAGTCACCAAAGGAAGATGATGACTCAAATTAAAATAAAAAAACCAAACTAAATATAAAATAAAAACAGACAATAGGCTTGGGCAAGCCTTATATTGGGTTGCCTCCCAACAAGTGCCTAGTTTAACATTTTAGGCTAGACATTCCTCAGACTTCAATCAATCCCTTCTAGGTCTTCCAAAGCAATTTCCTTTACCTAAGGAGCTAAAGGATCAATTACATCAATGCCACAAACACTAATCACATCATATGGATCATCATAAACATTAAACTTGACTAATTTTCCATCAAATTCTAGAGTAAGTGTGCCATCATGAGCATCTATTTTTGCTCTAGGTTTGCTAAGAAATGGTCTCCCGAGCAAAAGTTCAACGAAGTAGGAGATTTATCATCCTCCATATCCAGCACATAAACAACAAGAAATATCAATCCATTGACCTACATTAGAACATCCTCTAACACCTCTTTGGGGTACACTATAGACCTATCAGCTAGTTGAATCACAACAGAGGTATTTTTCAATGGAGCAGCCTTTAAATAAGAATAAATGGACATTGACATGACATTTATAGAAGAACCCAAATCACACATAGCTTTCTTAATACCAATATTACCAATTTTACAAGAAATAGCAAACATACCTTGGTCCTTGCACTAAGGGGGTAATTTTTTCTGCAACACGGCGAAAACATTCTCCCCCACACTTACCCTTTCATAAGTAGCCGACTTCCTTTTATTTGTGCAAAGATCCTTTAAAAATTTTGCATAGCGAGGAATCTGTTTAATTGCATCTAATAATGGTATATTTACCTCTACTTTGCGAAAAGTCTCAAGGATCTCTTTTGCTTCTTTCTCCTTCTTCAATTTAGCTAACCTTTCAGGAAAATGGGGCTGTATCACCAGCAGTGGAGGCTTGGGCAAGCATAATTCTGAGTTCTTACTCTGCGGTATCTCTATCTCTTGTTCAATAGCTTTCTTTAGACCACTACTTCCCTTCTTTGGGGTTGGGGTTACCAGCTCCTTCCCAGTTCTCAAAGTGATTGCTCTAACATTTACCTTGGGATTGATGAGGGTCTGAGAAGGTAGCTTCCCTTGCGACTCTAGTTTGCCTAGAGAAGTAGCTAACTAACTCACTTGATTTTCCAAGTTCTGAATGTTGGTTCTAGTCTCTTGCTGAAACTGTTGAGTGTTAATAGCAAGTGACGTAACTATATCTTCAAGAGACATACCTGGGTTTGAGCTTGCTTGAGGGTGTTGCTGTGGTGGTGCATAATGATCTTGCTGTGTGGTTTGTGGCCTTCCTCAATAGATGAATTTTGGATGATCCCTCCATCCTGGGTTGTCTGTGTTTGAGTACGGATCGTACTTTCATTGAGGCTAGCTAGGAAATCTGCCTATAGCATTTACCTATTCTTGATCGCCTTCTTGCAACGTCGGGCACATGTCAGTCGCGTGTCTATGTTAAGCACATATTTCACATACTTTAGCCTGAGTAAACATACCTATAGTAATACTTTGAACCATACTTATTAGTTCATTAAGTTTTTTCTCAATATTAGAATCACTTACCTGATTGACTCTCTTTGGAACATCTTGACGTCTACCAAACTGTTGTGTGTTGGCAGCCATGGTAGATATAATTTCTCGGGCTTGTCGAGGGGTTTTGTCGATAAGAGCTCCTCCACTTGCTGCATCAACCATTCTTCTTTCTAAATCTAGCATTCCTTCATAGAAATACTGAATAAGAGATTGTTCGATAATTCCGTGTTGCGGGCAACTTGCACAAAGTCACTTGAATCTCTCCCAATAGTCATGGAGAGTTTTCGCATCCTTTTTCTTGATGCCATTGATCTCCCTTCGAATTAGAGCTACTCCTGAGGCTGGAAAATATTTCTCTAGGAAAATTCGGACCATATCCTCCCATGACCTGATGGATCCTGAGGGCAAATAGAACAACCACTCCCTGGCGGCATCTTGCAAAGAAACAGAAATGCCCTCAACTTGATTTGTTCTTCGGTTACTCCTTGCGGTCTCATGCTCGAGCAAACTACATGAAACTCCTTCAAGTGCTTGTTGGGGTCTTCATTCTCCAACCCGTGAAAGATGGGAAGTAGGTGTATTAAGCCTGACTTCAGCTCGAACGCCACCTCTAGGACTAGATAAGAAATGCAAAGAGGCTGTTGCTCCACCGGAGGTGCGTGTAGCTGTCTCAGTGTCTGTTCCTCAACCATGACTTCTTCTTCCTCAGATTTGATTTTTGCTCCTTCAGATCTTGCTGGAAATTTAGGTGCTGGTTCGTTTAAAGGAGGTGTGGATGTCGTGGCTGCTTATTTCTTTCACAGTATTGCTGCTTTCCTTAACGCATGAGCTCACTTCTCGATTTCTGACTCAAAATCTAAGTTAGCCTGTTCAGATCTGGTCATCAAAATAAGAAATCAGTTTTATATTAGCCCTAGGCAATGGTGCCAAAATTTGATGGGTGTCGAGGCCATTAAAAATAATTCCTACTCTTCCTAATCTAAATAAATTATAAATAGGGTGAGAAGGGTCAAACCCTAGAAACTAATAGAACTGATTTTAAAGTTAAGACCAATCGATAAAACAAATAAATAAAAGGGGGGGTTGATCAAATAGCAATTGAAAATAATAATTAAGTAACAGAGAGTAATAAATTAAACAATTAAAAATCAATAGAAGTAATGATTCAGCCAAGGGTGAGTAGCATGGGATTCTCTTGATCGATCATTGTACAAAGATAACTCTAAAAATTGAAAGACTGACAGGTTATAATCTTTGGACAGGTGCCTCCAAAAAATCTTTTCATAGTATTAGATTAAACAAACAAAGCACTAGAATAATCCCTAATTAGCAAACAACACTAAACAAGCGATAGAATTTAATTTACTAACAACAGTACAAACTAGAAAGACCCTGTCCTATTCAACAAACTCACAAGTTCAATTCATTTAAAATAGATTGTGGGTTTCCATAACATAATCCAAAGGCCTGGTCACAATCAAATTATATTATTTGCTACTTATTCAATTAAGTTAGACAATACGAATCTCAACCTTATTGATAACTATATGCTTTCCTATAGATTAAACAATGGGCCCTTATTGAACAAAGAACATGAAAATAATAGAGATGAGGTTTCTCATAAATTCAGAAAACACACAAAAGCCAATCAAATGTAAAGAATATACTTATCGCGTTTAGATATGACAACTGTGAAGAATACCTACTTGAAATCAACCCTTGACTGAAAATATTGAGCTTAGCCACTCATGGCTATGAAGAACATGATAAATAAAAATAAACCTGATGTTTTATTCTAAGCGTAGTAAATGAAAAGTGAAGAGGCAGAGAACCCCATTTTACAATCCTCTATATAGAGTAGAAAAGAAAATCCCTCTGAATAAAATTATATCTTTTAAAAATCTAAAGTATTAATTAAGTAACTGAAAAATCCCTAAAAAATCGGGCCAGCTTGCACTTAAAAGATTTCCTTGCGTCTGGTAAGATTGCAAAAATTCAAGTCGCATCTCTTTGGCGCTTGCCCAAGCGCTATTACAAAACTTCCAGGAGCTTTTCTCTCAGCTGTTGGCGCAGACTGCATAGCGCTTGCCCAAGCGTTATGAGTAAACTTCCAGTAACATTTCTCTTTCTTCTAAGCCAAGCCCCATAACGCTTGCCCAAGTGTGACATAAAGACTTCCAGCAGCACTTCTCTCTCCTATGGGTCTGGCTAGATAACGCTTGCCCAAGCGCTATGCGAAAAATTCTAGCAGCTATTCTCTCTCCTGGACTAATCTCTCTCTATGCTTGCCCAAGCACTAACCGCAGACTTCTAGAGGCTTTTTGAGGACTTAGCACCAATTTGGTAGCTTCATCAAAACTTCACGAAATTAACATCCAAAGCTTCCTTTTCATCGAATTTAGCATATCTTATGGGAAACATGAAAACCATGTGAATTATCTCCATTTTAGCCAAAAATCACCCATAGACAATAGTCAAACATATGGCATTTTATGATAAATTTAGAAGCCATCAAGTGCTCATGCCAATTTTTATGATTGTGAATCATCTTTTGGAGGATGTTCTTAGTGGACTTGTTTGCTGCTCCAACCGCTCCATTGGTCTTGGCCCTTTTTGACAAAGATCAATCCTATTGAATCTTGTAGTTAGTCATTAGAGTGGAGACTTCCTTCTGAAAATGAGACCCATTGTTTGATATGATCTCGATAGAAATCCTGTATCTGCATATGATATTTGTTTGAATGAAGTGTGCCAATTTTCTAGAATTCTGAATATGATAGGAGGCAACTTCTATCCATTTGGTGTAGTCGATGGCTGCCGAGATGTACTCATGTTCGTTAGATGATTTTGGGGTGATTCTACCAATCACATAAATTTCCCATGTTGCAAAGTGATATGGTGTAGAGATAGGACGAAGAGTTATAAGAGGCATTTCTGAAGCTTGGCATAAATCTGACATTTATGGCATTTCTGGAGAAATTGGTGCAGTCTGATCAGGGTAAGCCAATGATATCCTTGATTGGTGGTCTTGTAGGCTAGAACCATTCCGTTTATAGGGGGCCTTCTTCTCCTCCATGCACACATTCCATTATCTATTGAGCTTCTTCTTCTATTATGCACCTGAGATATGCCAGATTTTATGTTCTTTTATACAAAATACTATCCCTGTACAAGTAGCCAACTCCCAAATAGTCCTTTTGTAAGACCTAGAGGCACCCTTAGGGTCTTCTTCCTTTCTTAACCAGATTTGAATGTCCTGAAACCATAGCTTACCGTCAGCGAGCTAGAGATTGTTGCAGTAGGCTGGCTATCGATAAATCTAAATATTTAGAGGTTTGATTACCATATCAAGGCTGGCATCAATTATTGCGGCAAGAGTGGCTAGTGCATCGACAAAATGATTCTTGGCCCGAGGCGAGTAATATGAAAGGATAATTCTTCAAATTGTTGAGTTAATTGAGCAAGGTACTGAAGGTAAGGAAATGATCACTACACTTTGGTTTTCCTTTTTTCAAGGTGTGAGAGACTATGATGATGGAATCTCCATATACTGTTAAGTGCTTGATCTGAAGGCTTAATGTTGCTTCTAGTCCTGGAATGCAAGCTTCATATTCAACTTTTCATATTTGTGACTCGAAATGTCAACTTGATATCGAAAGGTAGTCATTCCCCATCAGGAGTCACTATGACTATTCTGGCACCTTAACCCTGATAGTTGTCTAGTCCATCAAAATACATCTTCCATGCATCTGACTGGATCTGGAGAATATCTTCATTTGTAAATCGGATATCTGCCACTTCTGTGTTCGCTGGTGATGCAGTAAAGTAATCTCCTATTAAGCTGTCTTTGATTGCCTTCTTTGCAATGAACGCAAATTGAACAAAGAAAAGATGGTGGCACATTTTTCCATCTTATTGTCTAGAACTGGCCTCTCTATAAGAAATTTCAAAGGGCTCTGATAAGCTATGACATGAGTAGTATATGAGCATAAGTAGGGTTGGAGTGCTTACCCATGCTAGGGCCAAATATAGTTGCTCAATCCTACTATACTTCAATTTGATGGTGAACATGTGTTGACTCAGATAGTAAACAACATTTTCCCTATGAGAATTTGGGCTTCTTGTGATAACATTGCCCCTATGGCTGTGTCAGTCATTGAGAGATATAAGAGAAGTGGTTTACTGGGCCTCGAAGACTGAAGAATTGGAGGGTTGATTATGTATGCTTTGATATTATCAAAGGCTTTTTGGCATTTATTATCCCAAGTCTTGTCAGCATATTTTCTCAATTTCTTGAAGATTGGCCCATAAGTATCTACTAATTGGGAGATAAACTGGTTGATGTATTATAAGCTGCCTAAGAACCCATGGATCTCCTTTTTTGTCTTAGGAGGTTGCATCTCTAGGATGTCTTTTGATTTGGTTGGATCAATCTCAATCCTTCTTTTGGAGACCATATAACACAAGAAGATACTAAATAGTCCTTTGAAAAGACATTTGGCTGGGTTGAGCTTCAGATTATATTGACATAGTCTGTAAAAGAACTATTCTAGGGCAATCAGGTGGCTAGCCCATCCCTTGTGTGGACAACCATGTCCTCAATATATACCTCTATGTTCTTGTGGTTGCCATTAAGGATTGTGGTTGCCATCCTCTAGTAGGTAGCACTGAAATTTTTCAACCTGAAAGGCATCATTTTGTAACCAAATGTACCCCACTCAATGATAAATCAAGTATTCAGCTTATCAAGTGGATTGATTGGTATTTGATTATGCACTGTATACAAGTCTGTTACTGTAATAACACTAGACTCGACCATTCTATCAATAAGCAAGTCAATGTGGGGCAAAAGGAGATTATTTTTAAGACAGGCCTTGTTCAAATCCCTAATTAATGCAAATCCTAATCTTGCCATCTTTTGTGGGGACCGACACAATGCTTACCAACCATGTCGAATAGTCTATAGCCTCGATAAAGCTATTTTCTAGCAGCTTGCCCATCTCTTCTTTAATTCTGAGGGAAATATTTGATTTCTATCTTTGAGTTTCTGTTTTACTTGTTTAACATGATCATAGGTGGGGATCTTATGGACCGTAATGTCAAGATCTATGCCAGTCATATCACTAGAAGTCCATGCAAAGTAATCTGGGTATTGCTTGATGAGACGTCATATAGGCTCGAACGGACTCTCGGAAGCCTGAAAATTCAAAAATCAAAGGGCAAGGGCATTTGGGTAATCAGCCAAGATCGACATCGGTTAGCTCGGCGGGCTTGATTAGCCTGGTGTTGGTGGCGATCGGCTCCCATGGGACATGCCGTCAAAATTGATCAAGACATTATTGGCATTGGAAAGGAGGTGGCCTACGCCAATCAGGCTGGCTCAACCACCCCCTTTGCCTATAGATACCACACTTCCCCCTCATTTCACACGCCTCTTGTTACTTGATTGAGCGCTTCTCAAGAATCAACGATTCTCACTCTCACTTTTACGATTCTACAACCATAAAGTCTAAGTTTGCTCATCTTCCTTAGTTGAGTTTAAAGCCCTACTTAGCTCTCAAAAGTCGATCCTTTCTACTTTCAATCACAGTTTGACCTTCCTTAGGCTCAAACTACTAGTTAGGTGATTCATTATTAATTAAATCTAGCGATTATTAATAATTTGTAATTTAATAATATTATAAAAATATAATACGGGTCGTTGCGCCCTACCTTAGCTTATATTTGGAGGAAGACTCAACCTCTTTGGTTGACAAATCATTATGGAGCTTCGATCTGGCCGTGTTACAAGCATGTGGGTATAATTCTTTAAACTCAGATTTTGTCAATTAAAATCCGGGTTCGTCCAGCAACTTATCAATTGTTAAAGCCTGATTTGTTCGGCACTATCCATGATTTAAGCCTAGTCCATTTGGCAAAATGACAAAACTAGTTTTCAAACTAAAGCCCAAAATCAGCCGGCAAAATTGGTAAGCCCACTCTAAAGAGTGGTATCCTTAGAAACCTACCATGCTAATCGATGGTAGAACTTGGTGCCCCCTGATCCTTATATAAACGAGGTACGAAGGCATACCTACAAATTTCAGCCTAGGTAGTTAGCCCCCGACCAAACTAATCAGTTGGGACTAAGGGAATGTGTTGTGTGGCCTAGAATCCTTGATAAACAAGGCTAGAATCAAGCTCCCCTCTGAATTACACAACTTTATTTCATTTGCTTACTTTTAATGCACCATATTCTAGATATTGCCATGCATTATAAGTATGTTCATGCATTGATAATCTGACATTCATGCAAAACAACAATTTGTGACTTACAATTAGACCCAAACTTTTGATCCATATGTAATGAAGCTGAAAACCTAGTCCCCGAATCCAATGATTCGAGACTAGTGTATTTTATCCATTGTGGCATACCAAAGGAGTCAATTACGAGATTTTTACCTTATATTTTCCTCGAAAATAAAGACAAATCAAGCTGGCAACTCAACACACCACATATAGTCAAAGCGCTCCAAAGAGCCATGTTGACATCATTTAAGCGCTAAACAGAGGCATAAAATTGACAAATTGATAATCAGATCAATTAATCAAACTACTAGTCACAACACGACTAAGTTGAAACTGAACAAAAATGAATCGCAGTGAGGTTCCACTCGATTTTCCTAGTTTTTCATGATGAATCGACTAATGTGCTCGTCCGGTTAGACTTCGTCCTTTGAATCTTTCCTGTAGTGCCCGGGAGGGGGCTCACAAGGTTCCATTCGATTTTTCTAGTTTTCTGTGATGAACCGACTAGTTTGCTTGTTCGGTCAAACTCGGTCCTTTGGATATTTCCCACCGTGCTTGGGAGGGGGCTCACAAGCTAGCGACTCTACTAGGGACTTTAAGCATCTTTTCAAACTAAAAAATGTTGTAAGAAGATTATTAAGTAGGCTTTGGATCTTCAGTTTGGGTCTAATTGAAAGTCATATTGCATACCTTCATATGCGTTTGGGATCCTATCCCATCATTAGAACTAAGTGAACCGAGTTACTATTATCACTTAGGGGCAATCTTCTTTAGAGTTGTCCAGGGTCCAGAAAGTTGCTCACTCATACAGCGCACCTTCATTCCTTACGGTAGGGTAAAGGGTTTGATGTACCAATTGTTCCATTCAATACGATATGATTAAATGACGAGGTATATACTAACTCTAGCGGATGGGACCCTCAAACCAATCCACTAGAAGCATGTAATGACCCAAGATTTGATCCCTAGGATTATATGCACCCTACATCAAGAAACCATTTTGGCATAATATTCATGCACTCACACATTACATGTTATGGACCAAGAGTCAAACACCAATCCAGTGGTAACACCAAACACCAACTAGTGGTAAACCCTAAACACCATCCAGTGGTAACCCATACACTAATCCAATGGTCAACCTAAAACACCAATTCAGTGGTAAACCCCAAACACCATCCATTGGTAAACCCCAAAAACCATCTAGTGGTAACCTAAACACAAACCAGTGGTCAACCAAGACACTAAGTAGTGGTAACCTAGACACCATCCAATGGTAACCTAAACACCAACCAGTGGTAACCCATATGCAATCCATTGGTCAAACCAAACACCAATCCAGTGGTAACCTAAACACCATCTAATGGTATCCCATATACCATCCAGTGGTATCCCATACACCATTCAGTGGTAACCTAAACACCATTCAGTGGTAACCTAAACACCAACCAAACACCAATCTAGTGGTAACCCAAACACCTTCGAGTGGTTAACCTAAATGCCAATCCTCGATCAAAAGCCTCAAACCCGACCTGAGCTCCCCAGATTATCCAAAAGACTTAAACCTAACTTGAGCACCTCAAATTACCAAAGCCTTAAAATAAACCTAAGCACTTCCATTCCCTAAGTTGGGTGCAATGCCTGAGTAATGCCATCAAATCTTGGCTCATGCATTGCTTCGTCCTAATCAAAAGTCTCAAACCCGACCTGAGCACCCTAAATTGTCCAAAAGCCTCAAACCCAACCTGAGCGCCTCAAATTACCAAAGCCTTAAGTCAGACCTAAGCACTTCCATTCCCTAAACTAGGGGCAACGCCTTAGTCATGCCATCAAATCTTAGCTCGTGCATTGCTTCCTCCTAATCAAAAGCCTCAAAACCTGGCCTCAACTCCTCAAATACTAGAAAGCCTCAAACTTGATGTGAGGACCTTAGATTACACTAAAGCCCCAAGCCTAACTTGAGCACCTCAAATTATCTAAAAGCCTTAGATCAAACCTAAGCACCTTTGTTTCCCAAACTGGGGACATTGCTTGATCAAGCCTTCAAACCTTGGCTGGTGCACTGTTTCCTCCTATCCTAAAGACTCAAACTTGACTTGAGCCACCAAAAGGCCTCAAACCTGACCTAAGCACCCCAAAGCCTCAAACTCTTACCTGAGCCACCCAAAAAGCCTTAAATCCGACCTAACCGCCTAAACTGGGGATAAAGCGTCGATCCAAGCCTCAAATCTGACCTGAGTTACTGAATAGCCTCAAAGCCGACCTAAGCTACCAAATACCAAAAAGCCTTAAAAATAACTTGAGCAACCCTTATCACCATATGGCCTCAAACTCTGACCTGAGCCACCAAAAAGCTTTAAACCCAACCTAAGCACCCAAACCAGGGTAATACCTTGATCAAAAGCCTTAACTACTAATATGAGCATTGTCGTCCAAAATTTTCAAACCTCAAATCTTACTTGGGTATACTTCAAGCCTTGATCCTGTCAAGATCATTACCAGACTTCTAAAAACCTCAAATTTGACCCGAGTGCACTTTGAACCCCAAAGATTGACCTAAGTCCACTCGGATCCTCAAATCTAAATTGAGCAATGCCGAATCACCAAAACCCTCAACCCTGACCTGGGCTACCAAATACTGATCCAAGCCTCAAACTCCAACCTAAGCCACTAAAAAGCTTCAACCTGACCCAAGCACCTCAATTGGGGGCATTCGCCCTATACCCAAGCCTCGAACCTGACCCCAGCATACCAATTACAAAAATCCTTAAGTTTGACTTAGGTACACCCAAAGCCTCAAGCTTGACCTGAGTACCGTATAATGCACTCTCAAACACTGACTTGAGAAAAATCAAATTGCCTAACCTAAGTGCATCTTTTACCCTAACTAGAGCAAAAATCGACATTCTTTTGTCTGTTCTCTGATTGGTGATGGAAGCAGACCCTATCACCCTTATCTAGCCTACTTAAGAAATTGTCAAATCCTTCATGTCTGAGCCATACCAAAAACCAACACAAACTTCACTCCTCAACCTCAATTCAAGAGATGAAAAACGACCTTCATTCTCTAAGAGCAATGTAGCTAAGCGCTTTCCTTTAACCTTAATGCCTCAAATCTGACCTGAGCAGCATCAAATTGTTCCCTCCAAGTTGAACGGTTTGAAGCTGATAAAGCAAACTCAAAACCTCTTTTGTCTCCCCACTTAACTAGATGGAAATAGACCCCATTAAACCAAGCACCTCTTCAGAACTGGTCCTTGGAAGAGGCTGTAGAGTAGTCCCTAGTGTCCATTGAGTCTAGGTCTGATTCTAAGTTACAAACATAAATTCAGTCAAAGTCAAATTCCTTAGAGTCTATCTTTTCTTTGTGTTTTTATCAGATCATAGTGGTCCTTTTGTCAAACTTGGTGTAGATGTTGATCAAGGCTCTTTTATAATGAAAAGTGTCACATTCATTATTACCACTTTCTCTAGCCTGAGTGACATTACTGGCAAAAAAAAAGTAATAATAAAAGTAAAAAAATGTTGGCATTAAATTTGAATCCAACATAAATTTGTGCATCATGGTAAGCATGGGGCTTACAAAGCTCATTAGACAGTATCTGGACTACTTCACAGTGGGTTAAATCCAGAAATTGCTCCCACTTACAGACAAATCAAGCCAATCAAGAATAAAACTCTAAAAATAGAAGTCAGAGAACTCTTTCAGAATTAAGGATGAAGTACCTCCATCAAAATGCCAACCAAGGCAATGGCTCGTCCATTGACTCATGGGATGGAAATAACCCCCTATGTTGATAGGAAGAAAGTTGGTCATCTAAAACAGATTAGGCTTAAAAGCGCTACGATTAGTTAAAAATAAGACCTGAAGCCCTGAATTAGAATCAAGGTTATCAAATGAGGAATAACTTGATACTGCGACAAGAGGGCCTAAGACTATAAGTAGGGTATCCTGTACTCAAGAACATCAAAATTTTTATACACAGTCCCCAAGACAAAATCAGGCCAAACCGCGCAACCCCTCCATATCCTGAAGAAGAATCTTTTCGAAGGCATTGTCATCCTATTAGATGTAGATGACAATGAATTTAGAAACACTCATGATTTGGATCATCCAAAGAGGTACTTTGTGTGAATGCATCCAAGATTAGCACCAAAAAACTTGCCCCTTATGTCACCATTAGGACGAACTATAGTGACCTGACTCTTGAAAATATGTTCCTAAAGTATGAGATACATAGGTAGCCCAACTTGTGGGTGCAGTCACAATAATAATAAGAATACATTTTTCCCATTTTCATGAAAATTTCAGATTTTCACTATGCCAACTACAAAAAAGGAAAAAAAAATCAAAAGCTGAATTGAAAATCGCAAAGGCGATTCAGGAAAAAATAAATGTAGCTAGGTTGAAAAGCTTCAAGGACAGATGACTTAGGCAAAATCAGTAAAAGCCTACTAAGTCGAAAACTTGTAAAGGCGGCTTAGGCAAAAATTAGGGCAGTCTGCTAAGTCGAAAACATGAAAGGGCGGCTTAGGTAAAAATTAAGGCATAAAGCAGTAATCTCATAAAGGCTAAGCTGAGTGTCCTTTTCATAATATATGTCAAAATGACTTCTCTATTACATGTCTTTAAAGCAGTAGAAGTCATGAAAAATAAAATCACAAAAGCCCTATTATCTAGGTATCCATCCCTTATCCTTACTTTGTGTCAAGTATAGTGTAGGTCATAATATATTGAAAACCCCACAAAAATGTAGATCGAACCATCTACTCCCAATCAAGATCTAGAATCAGACATGGGTCAAAACACGAAAGTAAAAATCTAGCCTGATAAGTCAAAATGCACTATAGGTATAGGAAACCTGTCTTCATCACCTTAGATATAGGCCTCAAGAGTCTTTTGAGTTGTTGAACACAATAGGGTCGAGAACTCTCTCACTTATGTCGACCTATGTCTACCCTTAATCCCCTGAGTTAGTTATGCTCTACGGCTTCTCTCACAATCTCTGTACTCTAGAATCCGGCCTTCTTTAAAAAGCACAATCAGACGTTGCACAAAAAGCTAGAAAATAGGCATTCAATTGGTAACCTATCCTAAGATCATACAGACTTAGCTGTACTTATCTTCAACTCCCTGGCCTTCTTAGAAGTATGCCAATCTAACCATACACCCAAAGCCAGTTCAAAAATGGCTACTTGAAGCAAAAGTAGACCTTGCAGCCAACAACAGGCATTCACATGCAAACCCATCCAAAGATTAGACAAACTTAACTGTACCTATCTTCAATTCTTCAGCCTTCTTTAAAGCGAGCCAATCCAACTAGAAACCTAGAGCCAAATTCAGAAATTGCTACTTGAAGTAAAACTAGACCTTAAAATTCATAGATCATATAGACTTAGCTGTACCTATCCTCAACTCCTTGGTCTTCCTAAAAGCATGCCAATCCAACTAGAAATTCCAAACCAATTCAGAAAAGGCTGCCTGAAGCAAAATCAGACCTTACAATTCACAGATCAAATAGATTTAGTTGTACCCCTCTTCAATACCTAGTCTTTCATGAAAGCACTTCGATCCTTTCAGAAACTCAAGCCAATTGGCCGTTGATGCAAAACTAGACCTTGCACCAAGATCCAAAAGACAGGCACTCACGTGCAAACCATTTTAACCCCCAGACAGACCCAACTGTACCATCAGATAAACCAAGCTATACCTTTCAGGTAGACCCAACTGTATCTACTAGTCGGACTCAGCTGTATTCACCTTAAGCCTTATCCTTGATCATCATTATAAACCTCATCTTTGAGCTCCCTTTTCTAAAATACAATAAGCCTTAGGTATTAACCTAAGCTTTTATCCAGCCTCATTTAAAGCAAAATCAGACCTTGCACCATAATACAGAAAATCAGCACCCACGTGCAGACTATCTTAACCTCAAGACATACCCAACTGGACGCATTTCTAAGATCAGACAAACTCAGTTGTACCCACCTTTGTGTCCAGTGTTGCTTGCACCAAAATCAGACATTACGTCACAATCCAGAAGATAGGCACTCATGTACAAACTACCCTATTCATATGACAGATCTAGCTGCACCTACCTTCAATGCCAAATCTTTTCCTAAAAACTCATAACCTGAGTCAGAAACTTGAGCCAGTTTAGAATTGGTCACCACATTCACTATTACATGACATGCATACTATTTTATGTACTAACCATGACTTTTAGGTCAAGTCGCAAGATAACAGGGCAATCAGTGCCAAAGTAATCCAAAACATGGGGATCAGTGCCAAAATAGTGCAAATTCATCACACAACAAAGCGATTAATGCAAAAAAAACTCAAGAATAGGGCAACTAGTGCCAAGATACACAAGCACGGTGATTAGAGCCAAGACTTTCAAAATAGGGCGACCAATGCCAATTCATTCAGAGCAGGTTAGTGCCAAAACATGCAAAATAGGGTGATTAATGCTAAAACACTCACAATAAGGCAGTCAGCGCCATCCAGCAAATGGGGCGATCAGTGCCAACATTCACACAATATGACAATTAGTGCCACTAGACTCAAAATAGGGTGATTAGTGCCAAAGCTTTCAAAATAGGGTGATCAGCGACAATTCATTGGAAACAGGGCGATAAATGCCAACTCAATAAAATAGGGCGATCAGGGTAAAAATGATCTCAAAAATCAAGCAGCCAATACTAATTCATAACAGGGCGACTAGCGCCAAGATACACAAATAGGATGATCAACACCAAGGTTTTTAAAATAGGCGATTAGTGCCAAAACACTTAAGAACAGGGCAGTCAATTCCAAAACATTCAAAATAGAGCGATCAATGTTAAAACACACAATAGGGCAGCCAGTGCCACAGTATTCAGCAAACGGGCCGACTAGCGCCAACACACAGACAATAAGGCAATCGATGCTACTGGAGTCAAAACAAGGCAATCAATGCCAAAACACTCATTATAGGGTGGCCAGCACTATAGCATTTAGCAAATAGGCGACCAACGCCAATGCACACACAATAGCACAATTAGTGCCACTAGATAAAAAATAGGGCGATCAGTGTCAAAACACTCACAATAGGGCGACTAGTGGCACAACATCCAGGAAACAGGGCGACTAGCCCAATGCAAACACAAAAGGGTAGTCAGTGCCACTAGACTCAAAACAAGGTGATTAGTGCCAAAAGACTCATAACAGGGCGGTCAGCTCCACAACATCCAGCCAATAGGGTGATTAGCACCAAAATGCTCAAGAACAGGGCGATCGGCGCTAAAACATTTGAAGCAGGGCAATTAATGCCATTAGACTCAAAATAGGGTGATTAGCGCCAACTTAATAGAATAAGGTGATCAGTGCCAAAATAATCTCAAAAATCAAGCAGCCAGTGCTAGTTATAATAGGGTGATCAGCACTAAGGCTTTCAAAATAGGCAATCAGTGCAACATTCACATACAGGAAACCAGTGCAATACTCAAAATAAGCAATCAGTGCAACATTCACATATAGGTAACTAGTGCAATACTCAGAATAGTGTACCAGTGCAATATTTAGAAATAGGTAGCAAGTGCAATATTCAAAAATAAACATTCAGTGCAATTAACCAATCAAGCATCCAGTGCAACCAATCGGTAAACGAGTAGTTAGAATCTAGATCAGAAGACCTGTTCGACCTAGTATAGTCATGGATCAAAATAGGGCAAGCAGTGCCTCATTGTAATTCAATGCAATACTAATACAAAATAGGGCAACTTGTACCAAAAGCCAAAAAACATGGCAGCTAGTGCTACAGTTAGAAAAATAGTGCAAACAGTGTAATCATAGTTCAAACATGGCAATCAATGCCGAGAATAAGAAATAAGGTTTTCAAACTTAAAATAGGGCTTTCGGACCAACTGCAGAAGCATTCAGACTTAAAATAGGATTTTCATACCAACTGCTGAACCATTCAGGCTTAAAATAGGGTTTTCAGACTAACTCAAGAACCATTCAGGCTTAAAAGGGCATTCAAACTAGTTATGGAGTGTTCAGACTTATGACAGGGTATTAAGATAAATTCCAGAAAAACTATAGAGTTTTCAGGCTTACAACAGGGTATTTAGACCAATTCTAAACAAACCATAGAGTTTTTAGGCTTACATTAAGGTATTCACACCAATTCTAGACAAATTGCGAAAGTTTTCAGACTTACAAAAGGGTATTCGGACCAATTATAGAGTTTTTAGACTTACGATATCTAACAGACTATTTTTTAGTGTCGGTAATAGTGATTTATCGGTCTGTGAATAGTACTATCAATCCGGGACTTGGTATTATTTCGGTCTAGAAAAATTACTATGAGTGTCTAATATGTTAATTAATATTTTTGGAGCAAGTTTGCATCATTTAGGTGGGTGGAAAATATTTCATGAATATTTTTGGAGAATTGCGGCAACTAATGAGTATTATTTTTAGTGTGGAATATTAAGGAATAAAAGAGGAATTATTTTTGTGAAGTTAATTTAATTAATTTGTGGAGTTAAATAATATTTGGAAGAGAGTTATTTGAGGAATATTTAGAGCCGTTAGATGAGATTACATAGGACTTGATCTTGGCCATTCATTTGGCATAAAATGAGGAAGCAAAGTTTGACTTTGCTACTTAAGTTACCAACACATTCTCTTTCTTCTCTCCACCATCTCCACGCCATTTTCATTCTCTTCTTCCTCCATTTTTCTTTCATTTTCTTTCCTTCAATTACCACCAAACTACCTAATTGAATTATAGAATTGTGATTAAACCTTAAGAAACAAGTAGTGGGAGCTGGAAATTGTGAATAAAGACTTAGAGAATTGAACTTGCCTTTGAAGAGGTAAGTTGTGATTTTTAGGTTTTGTGACTCTATGAGTAGAATTTTAGGATTAGACATGAAAGTAATGCATTAAGTCATGCTCCTTTCATTTATAATCTAAATTTCTAATTTTGATGAGATTTTCTCCTACTTTGAAGAGGTTGGAGAGCCATCCACAAAGGGCAAGGAGAAGGCTAAGGAATAAAGTCTTCTAAGCTTGTTTAAGCTTAATTAAGAGGTTAGTGCACTACTACTTCATTTCCTCTTTCATTTTCTTTAAGTTGTAATTTTTAGGTTTTTGATTGAGTTTTGGAAAATTGATGAAATGTGTTAGGGAATGGGAAATTGATTGTGTTAATGTGATTTTCCATGACTCTTAAGCATGGAAGAATGGTTGGAGGGGAAAGAAACCATTATTTTCCCCTCTAACTAAGAGTGGTCGAACCACTCATCGTGAATGACACTTTGTGTCCTTTGATTTTTGTGCTTTGTTTGAACTTGAATGAGTTTTGAAATGTGTTTTCTTATCATTTATGAAATTAATTTGGAAAGAAACCATTTTCCTTTCATTTTTCTATGGTTGGCCGAATCCTTGTTTGGTGAAGGACACCATGCTCTTTGTGTTTTCCAAGCTTGATTTTAATTTAAATGAGCTTATTAATAAGTAATTTGGTGTGGTTTAAAGCTTCAATTTGAATTCCAATGTGTAAGTATTTTTCATGACTTAAAGAAGGTTTTGAAATGGTAAATTGGGTTTTATGGTTAAGTGTTCAAAGAAATGGATTTAATGATTTTAAAGAGTGGTTTTAAGTTGATAATTAATATTTTTAATGAAGGCATTATGAAGGAAAGGTCTTTGCTTGAAACATGAATTGATTTTGATGGATGTTATAAGTTGTAAATTAAGTGATTTTTAAATAACAAGTGTTAATTATAGAATGTTTTTGAATAAGGAATGGTGAATGAGAAATAAGTTTTATTGTGGGAGAATGCATTTATTTTAGGCTCTACTATACATGATTGACATGTGGTATGATGAGATGTATTGCGATATGTAAGCATGCTCGGGTTATCGGCCCGTTATGTTTGGTGGAGCTATGATCATATGCTAGGGTTATTAGCCCTTATAAATAGGTGGACGCGCTTATTATTTATGGTAGTGCTTGCACAAGCCGTGATGGTGCTTTCATTGGCCACGAGTGTGTGATGGGTGGGTGGTGCTTTCATTGGCCACGGTGGCGCTTCCACAAGCCACGACCAAATCTGCTTACATTCATTCGGTATTGGTATGAGCCTAAATAAAATAAAATAGGAATATTATTTCATTATAAGGAAATCGGAAACATATTGGTATTTGTGATATTTTCTTTTATATTGAATTTGGTATAAAATTTTAAGGTGTGAATTTCTTTATGTTGGTCGAAATATTGGATTTTACTAGCAAGTTTTCAGTGCTTAATAAGTATATTCTGATTTAAGTATTTTCAAAAATATTTGTGATTTATTACTTGATATCTCTTGGTTATTTAGTTTATAATTATTTAGCACTACTGACTCTTTCACTCAGCGCGTTGTTTTTTATCACGCACAGGTTGTGAGCTGTGGGTGCTTCGTGAAGACCAAAGAGGTAGCATCAGAGTAGAAGCATAGCTTTTGGGTAGAATCATGTAATAGGATGAAATTTTTGGCATGTATAAAATTATTGTAAGAAGTATTGGGGTTGTAAATATTGATATTGTAAATAATGAGATTGATGGTTATTTAAGTATTATTATTTGATTATATGTATGGTGTATGAATGATGTATATTTTTGGAATGAATGATGAACTATAAATTTTTGGTATAGATGGTGGAATATTATGTTGGTAATTAATTAAATTAATGCAACCCTTTAGAAGTGCTGCGTGATCTTTGTAATAATTTGGAGTTGAGGTTTGGAGGTTGATATTGGAAGTGTGTAAATTTTTTTTGTGTGGTAAGTAAATTTTTAGAGAGAACTCATGCGAAATTTTCGTAGAAATTTCCTTAAGCTCTATTTTTAAATTTTAAATTACTTGCCTCCTTATGAAAATCTAATCACTTCTAATATATGATTTAGAGTTACTAAGTAACATAAGACAGTGCTTCGGCATTGAATGTGGCATCCGCTAACTAGTCCTCCAGGATTGGGCGGTGGGTGTTACACAGCAAGAATAACTAAACCGCAAAAAATGAAACTTTAATGACAATGCAACTCGGAAAGAACAAGCAATTATAAACCACAGAAACTGAAAATGGAACATAAAATGGAATACGCCATGGAATTTTCAGAATCAAGCAAAATCAAACAAATCAAACGAGAAATGAAACATAAACAAAACTAACCTATAAAAAATCAAACAAATCGTAACCAAACATAAATGGGCAATCATTTAAGAATCAAACAACTAAATGAAAAATAAAAAATAGAAACAAAACTAACCAATAGAAAACAAAAACAAAACTAACCTATAAAAAAAATTCATTGCAAGGAACAAATCGCATTTCAAAAAACTGGAACAAATTGCATTTGACACAAGAAATGTTAAAGGAAACAGAAACCCAATCGCATTTCACAAAAAAAACCATAAATCATCAAATAAATGAAAAAAAAAACATACTTGGAAACCCAATAGAGCGATAAGGCATAGGGCAAACGGCGAACAGCATGTGATAGGTGAACGGCAAATGAAGAGCGGCAAGCGACGAACGGCAAGGATGGGAATTCCAAACAAGCAATTCCTTCTCGGTCAGTGAACAACGGTGAACGGTAAGGAAGACGCAGAGGAGAGGAGAGACCAAAAAAGGAGAAAGTGGTCGTTAGAGGAAGTCTAGTGATTTTTGTATTGTAACCCTTCAAAAATTGCAACCGACTTATTCTTTGCAAATTGATCGCAATTTTGCTGATGTGGCAAAAATAATTCAGTCGCAAAAATATAAATCGATCGCAAATGCATCGCAATTTCATTAAACATAACAGTACATGTGTCGCTCATGCATTCAATTATTTTGCGATCGAATATTTTTGTCACAAAATTATTGATTTTAAATGGTTGCTATTTAGTCGCAAATCCGTCACAAAGTGTTCCCACTAATTTATCTCGCAAAAATTTGCAACAGATTTAGTATCAGTCGCAACTGTGGTCTCAAATCTTGCAAATTGGTCGCAAATGTCATAGTTATTTTATTGTTGCAATTGGTCACAAAACGGTGTCAGAGAGGTCGCAAAATGTACGATAGATCTGTCCATCACAAAATTTGGCTGCAATTTGGCGATTTTCTTGTAGTGTTAGTCATATTCTTGGTTTTCCTACTAAAAATGCTAGTCGTTGTGTGCCTTCTAATTTTGGTGAAAATGATGCATAGGAAAGACTTACAGGCTCACATGGTTATAACTCTAAGGGTGCCAAAGCCTCTAACCTTAGAAACCTCGCCTACCGTTTTATTCATAGATTTTTGGTACATACAATTTTTGATAGAAAAGAAAGTGATGGTGTGGTAGGGGTGAACGAATTATATTTTTTATGGGCTATTGATAATGGCATTAGATTAAATGTAGGCTATTGGTTGGGTGTGAGATGGAGAAAAGTTGCAAGGGGAAACATGGGTAGTATAGTTATAGGGAGTTTTGTTATAAGGATCGGGCAATACGTTAAGGTATTTAACTCGAACAGGTCCCCATATGTGGTATTGGATAAAGGAAAAAACACCCGTTTAGACAATGATATGATATTGAGAATGAGAATGGTAGTTCAGCATGGAGATACATTTTGTTTGGTTGGGATGGATGAGTAGCCAAAAGTTGGAGAGGATGTTTTTGAGGAAGGAGATGTTGGAGCTGAAGAAGAGGATGGAGAAGCTAATATAGGAGGTTCGCCTCCTACATTTTCTTCTTTTTCTAATGTAAGACCTTCCCATTTAGCGGCGCAAGTCGAGACAGACGAGGTGTTAGCCTGCATCCTTTTTAGAGTGGACATGTTTGACAATCGAATGGAGCAAATGGAGACAACGATGTCCGATCGTTTCACTAGCTTGGACATATCCTATGGAAGCATTGACTCCCGTCTCGAGACAATGCAATAACAGTATACGGGATTGAATGCTCAGCTGCAAATGATCATCTAACTGTTACAGCCTCCTCCTCCACCTCCTCCTACAGATTGAGTTCCTATTTAGTACTCTGATTTAATTCATTATTTTAAGTATTTGGTTTTGTGTATATTTTGGATTTTTAAAGTTATCCATTATGTTTTAGTTTGAATTATTTGTTTTACTAAATATTTGTCTCTAACTTCATTATTTATTTCTTCTCTTTTTTCAGCTTTTAGCCATTGGATTCTAATTCACCTTAGTCCTTAAAACTTTCATTGTATTCCTCAATACAATAGTGGTAAGAGGTTACCGGACCATCTTTCTCTCATAATTTCTACATTTTGTATTGAGGCATGATTTTAAGATGAGGGTTTTATTTGTTTTCATATTGAGGATAATGCACTAGATTAAGTTAGGGAAGGGAAATTTTTTGCTCCTTTATTAATCTAGTTTGGTTAGAATGATTATAAGCAAGATTAAGAATTATCATAATCTAATAACGTGTTATAAATTTAGCTGTTTTTCTATTATAGTATGTTTTAGTTTAAATTTGAACTATTTAACTTAATACTATTCTTTGGTTTGAATATTTATTTTTAAGATCATAAATGCCCATTTTTGAAATTATTGTGATCGATATATATGTTTTGATCTAAAGTTATTTAACCTTGGCATTCCTAGAAAAAATTGGAAGTTCTTTTGAGACAAAATTTTTAGCGTGCTCACATTAGAAAGAGATGATTTAGGCATTCTTTGTTGGACCACATATTTTAAGCCTAGACCACCATAAGTTAATTATGACCCTTGCAACCAATTTGAAACCTATAATCAAATATTTTTCTTGTTACCCTTATTAAAACCTAACCATTAAAACCTATTTGTTTAACTTTTACTGTAAGTGCAATCATATATAGTTGAAAGATTTGATTTTATAGGAACATAGCAAGAAAATAAAAAGGGAGAAACTGTTCATTCAAACACTAGCAAGTGGAGAAATTAGAAAAAAAAATTCAAAGAGAAGCACCCCGAAAAGTAATTAATCAAAAATTCAAGTTTGGGGAAATCATTCTTAAAGCAAGGAAGAAATTATTCAAGAATCATGAAGAGACCTTGCCAAAGCATCTCTAATAATAAGCTAGTGAAAAACTTCAAGATGATCTTCCGTTGCAAATAAAAGTATATGTTCTAATAGAATCAAAATCTTGATATTATACACTTTTTGCACTTTTTATTCTCCTATATCCATTTTCTTTGTCTTAACCTAAATCAATCCTACAAACCCCATTACAACCCTAGTAAAAGACCTTTTGATCTTGATAATGGTGTAGCACTTAAAATTGTGGAGAAGGGATAACTAATTTTGCCTATGGGAATTTTGAATTTAAAATCTCATCTATTATTGAAAGGTTAATAATTTTTGTGAAAATTCATATTTTATCTATCATAGTTTGATCAATCATTGGTGTTGAAGTCTTGCTAATTTATATTCATACTAGGGAATGTGTTTTATTAAAAGTTTGAATTTTTACAAAAATATGGCTTGCATAGAGAACACTTGATTTATTTTCATGTTAATAGATTTTTGATATTTTTAAGATTGTAAATAATTATCTCCAATCATGTTAAGCTAGATTTGTTTTGTTTTGTTTTGTTTTGTTTTAATTTTATTATTTGAGGACAGACAATGGTTTAAGTTTGGAAAATTTTGATAGGTCATATTTTTATAGTATTTTTAGCTTAGTTTTTATTAGGAATTTTAGTATTTTTAATTACTTTGATTAGCTTTTCACTTAGATTTATTTATATTTTTAATTAAGTTCCCTTAATTCTTGACAAGCTTATTTTGAAGGTTTTTTAACAGGAAAATAGCCAAAAATTGCATCAAAAAATGTTGGAGTTGAAAATTTGAAGTTTAAAGCTCAACACGACCAAGTCAGTGAAGTACACGGGCAAGCCATGCATGCGCCACGACCGTGACACCTACTGAAAACACAATTGGGCTGAATTTAGCTATTTAGCCCGTGTAGATTTGAAACATGGGCATGGCCTGTGCATGAGTTTGCATGAGAATAATAAAAAGGGTCCACTTTAGCATTGATCAAGCCTAATCTGATGAAATAAGACTCCTAAACAGGAAGGAATCCAACTCAAATCAGTTTCCTACTTGGATTCGAAGACACCCTATAAAGTTTATATAAAAAGAGATCACCATAGCAATTAGGTCATCGTTGGATCATTGAATCTTAGATCTAAATTCTTTGTTCTACTCTTTCCTTAGTTTTTCTGTTTTTGTAAGATTTCAAGCAATCAAGTTGTGCAAAGAATTAAGGGAGCGATCTACAATCTTATCTCTAAACTCTAAATCTTGCTTTATTTTCATTAATTCTTATTGTTTATGGAATTATTTTTAGATTCAATTGAGTTTTATTTAATCACTATGTCGAACTAAACTCTCATACTAGGGATTTGATGTAGCTTAACTTCTACTCCAATTTATGATATTAGATTTGTTTTTCTTTATTCAAGTTATAATTTACTATCGAACTTAATGCTTCCAGGTAGAATTTCTCCCCTAGATTGATTTATTTCATTAATCACTATTGGAAGAAGGGTTTTTGATAAGAAAATGGTAATAAATTACATGGGAATAATAACTTGATTTAATTCATGTTTGGTTGCACTATTGGGAGATAGGTAATTAGACGGGATTAAAATAATTAAAAATATATCGGGAGAACTTGTTAGTGACTCTAAAGTTGTTTTTCCTACTTGAACAATTAAAATTGATTAGCAAATTAATAAAACAAATTGGGTAGAGTTAAGTGAATTCAATATCCTTAGTAGTTTTTAAACCTTGATTTCTTTTCATCAAATATTCTTATTTGAATTCTTTTCTATTGTTTTATTCTAATTTACTTTACTTCTATAAATATCTTCTATCGTTTAAATAATAGTAGATTAAAATAATTTTAATATTAGGTATGCAATTTTTGTGGGAAGATGCTTTACTCACTCTTTATTACTTGTTGCGATTTCGTACACTTGTGAACAAATTGCTGTCATTGTTGCAAAAGTTACAATGGCTAAAAATAAAATGTTTCCACTAAGTGTTTCTATGGTTGAGGATTATGCCATAGTTGCTAGTTGTGATAGTGAGAGGCATTTACGTTACGGGCACCTAAGTATTTATGGGTTAAAGCTGTTAAATCAGAAAGAAATGGTTTTTGACTTACCAAAACTTGAGAATTTGGGTTTTTGTGAAGGTTGTGTTTATGGAAAACAAAGCAAAAACCCTTTTCTTGTAGGCAAAGCTTTGAGAGCCTCTAAGTGTCCTGAGCTAGTGCATGCAAATTTGTGTGGGCCTATGAATATTGAATCTCTTAGAGGTAATCGATATTTTCTATAGTTTATAGATGATTATAGCCGTATAAGTTGGGTATATTTTTTGAAAAATAAGTCTAAAGCTTTTGGGAGTTTTAAGAAATTCAAAGCATTTACAAAAAAAAAAATAGTGGTCTTCTAATGAAAAGACTGAACAAATAGAGGAGTTGAATTCGTTGCATCAGATTTTAACGCCTTTCATGAAGAAAATGGAATATTCAGGGAGTTTACTGCACCATACACTCCAGAAAAAAAACAGTGTAGCTTAAAGAAAGAATCGAACTGTGGTGGAGATGGCCAGAAGTTTGATGCAAGCTAAAGGTCTTCCTATTTATTTTTGTTGAGAAACTATCACAACAGCAGTATACCTTCTCAATTTGTCTCCTATAAAAGCAGTTCATAATCAAACAACTTTTGAGGCTTGGACAGGTAGAAAACCAACGGTAATCCACTTAAAAATTTTTTGTTGTATAGCTTATGCTTTGGTTAAAACTCATTCTTACAAATTAGATGAAAAATCTGAGAAATATATTTTTGTTGGATATTGTTCTCAATCCAAAGCCTATAAGCTATATAATCCTATTAGTGGCAAGATTACCATCAGCAGGGATGTAATATTTAATGAAGATGCAAGTTGGCTTTCGAATGAAGAAAATGAGCAGCAACATATTCAAGTCCTAAAAGATAATATTGTACCATCACATGAGCTAACACCAACAAATTCAAGCTCCACCATTCTGGAACTAGCAGTCCCTTTGCTCCTACAAGCAAGGATTCATCATCTTCAAGTTTTTCAAGTGAAACTCCTCCAAGGAAATTCAAATCATTGTAGGAAATTTATGCTACTTCTACATTTTCTCTGCTTGTTTGATATCCTATTTTATTTGAAAAGGCTGCAAAAGAGAATGAATGGTGCAAAACTATGGAAGAGGAGCTACCGGCAATTGAAAAAAAATAAGACATGGGATTTGGTAGATTTTCCGGAAGGAAAGAATGCTATTAGGCTCAAGTGCGTATTTCAAACTAAATACCATGCCGATGGGAGCATACAAAAGTACAAGGCAAGGCTTATTGTAAACTATTATTTCTAACAACAAGGTTTTGACTTCTAAGAAACCTTTTCTCCCGTAGCCCGCTTTGAGACGGTGAGAACCTTTTTACCCTTGGCTGCTCATTTAAATTGGCTTGTGTATCAATTTGACGTTAAATCTACCTTTTTAAACGGTGACTTGGAAGAAGTGTGTGTCTCATAGCCTGAAGGTTTTGTTGTTAATGGCAAAGAAGATAAGGTTTACAAGTTAAAAAAGGCGATTAATCGCTTGAAGTAAGCTCCTTGGGCATGCTTCTTCAAAATTGATTCTTATTTTCAAGAAAATGGTTTTAAAAGAAGCAATAATGAGCCAACTCTTTATCTGAAGAGAGAAGGTCTTTTCTGGTGGTATGCCTCTACGTTGATGATATGATTTATATGGGTTCAAGTGATTTTATCTTTTCTGAGTTTAAAGATTGCATGACAAAAAAGTTTAACATGACTGATTTAGGTCTATTGCATTATTTTTTTGGTCTTGAGGTGAAATAAGGAGTTGATGGGGTATTTCATTCACAAAGAAAATATTTAATACATCTTTTGAAAAAGTTTAATATGACAAATTGTAAAGTTGCTGCTACACCCATGAATGTTAATGAGAAGTTCTGCCGCAATGACGTTGCTGAAATGGCAAATACAACATAATTTAGAAGTCTTGTTGGTAGTTTAAATTATTTGTCTCATATTAAGGCCGGACATTGCTTTTTTTTTTTTATTGAGGTTGTATATAGATTTATGCACAATACAAACAAGTTTCATCTCGGAGCTGCAAAGAGGATTCTGAGATATGTTTCCAGAATAGCAGAATATGGAATTTGGTACTCAAAAAAAAATCAAATTTCATATTAATTGGTTTTACAGATAGTGACTGGGCTGGTAGCATTGATGATAGAAAAAACACGTCAAGTTTCTTATTCAATCTTATGTCTGGAGCAATTTCATGGATTTCAAAGAAGCAAGAGGTGGTGGTTCTATCAACTTCAGAGGCTAAATATATTACAGCAACTTCTGAAACTTGTCAAGCAGTTTGGCTAAGCAAGTTTGGGTAGGGAGACTTCTTGCAGATTTCAATCAGAAGCAAATTGGTGCAACAGAGATCTTTTGAGATAATAGATCAGCTGTTGCAATGACACAGACATTTCAAAATAAAACCAAGAACATTGACATTCACTATCATTATATTCAAAATCTTATTTCTGCTGGAAAAATTACTTTGAAAGCTTGTGATACAGGTGAGCAAGTTCCAGACACTCTTACCAAGTCGCTTCCGCAAGCAAAAGCATGAGTCTTCAGAAAACAACTTGGTGTTTGCAATTTTGAATCAAGAGCGAGTGTTGAGATATGATTCTAAGTTGATCGGGTTTATTGGGCATGTGCTGATTAGTTGTTTTAAACTATTATCAGTTTGTTTAACCAAACAAAACAAAGAGATAGAGTTATACTAGACTTCCGTTGATGCAGTAGTGCTCCGAAATTCTTGTTTTTTTTCAGTTGCTATGTACGCCTATATAGAAAGGCACTTTATTTTTATTTTTATTGTGCAGTTCAAATATTCAGTAGCTAAAGCAATAAAGTGTTTGGCTCTTTTTCTTCCATTTGCTCTATCTTTTACCCAGCGGGCTTTAGTTTCAATGTGATTGTGAGAGCGGAATCGCCATACACTAGCTGCATGACTGATTTTGTCACATAGTGGCATCATACACGAGGTTGGGAGCCTGGGATAAATGATGGATGCCACTAATTACTGGAATTAAAGAATGGTGCATACAATTGACGACTGTTGGAATTTCTATTAAGGATTAATGCCATGGCTGAGATGAGTTTTGCCTTCTATTTGTCTCTAATGTGTTATTGTTTAGAGAGATTCTTCGGGCAGTTACAACTGTGACAGTTGTGGTTGACTTTTTGAGATCTTCATGCTTAAGGAAGAGTTCATGATTTGTGGGTTTATCAAATAGTTCTTCGTATGAAATTGATGTGTCTCTAGCACTAATGGCGACTGAAATTTCTTTGAATTCTGGACTTAATCCACTTAGAATTTTTACAACTAGCTCTTCATTAGATTTAAGTTCATCTACTAGAGATCGAATGTCATGTAAATACTCAGCAATAGACTTATCATCTTTAGATATTTTACCAAGAGAGTCACGAAGACTAAATATGAGAGTTTGAGATTTACTGGCAAATGACGTATGAAGTCCATCCCAATCAATTTTGGTAGTAGTTGTTGCAGCCACGTACAGTAGAGGCAAAAGTAGGATCAATTGATGCCATTACGACATTACAAATCAATTGATATTGGCAAACCCACATTTTATAAACTGGATTAGTAACTTCCCTAGCATTTTCTGTGATCACTTATTTATAGGGCTGGATAAGAACCATCAAGATATGAGTATATACCATGTCCATAAATGAGAGATGAGACTTGTGCTTTCCAAGTAGCAAAGTTGGCACTGCCAATGAGTTTGATTGGGAGCTGAGGTGCAGGGTTGAATTGAGTTAATTGGGTGGTTGAATCTGCTGAAAAAGTTGAAGTGTTTGGGTTTAGGGTAATTAGTTGTGTGTTTGGTATTACGATCTAAAACGCAGCAGCAGAAGTATTGAAACGGGCCCGTTTTGTTCATGAGTGAAACACCTCGTTTTAAGTTATTAGAAACAAAATGATAGTTGGAGTTGTTGTGAATCTTATTAAGTTTGTTAGTACTTTTGCTGATTAGGACAAACATCTTCTCTAGATATTTTCTTGAAGTTTCCAGACTCCAGAATTGTATATAATGGTCTATTAACATCAATGAGAAAGAGATTCAGCTTTTCCCAATTTAACAAGTTTTCATATGGTATCAGAGCATTCGCCTTCATTTTCTTTGGTCATCTCCTTCGTTGGGTTCATCTTGAAAGTTTCCTTTTGATTTCTTCTTGTTTTGAGTTTCCTTTACACATCAATGGCTATCCCGATTTCAGATTACTTCCAAGATCCTTTGAATCCCTATTTTGTACATCCAAACGAAAATCCCGCTTTAGTTCTTGTTTCCCCGATTCAAGATTCAAATCAAGCAGCTAATGATATCTCTGCAGCTACAACTCATGCTGTCAACAATTTCATAGCAGAATCTCCTAGCTTTGTCAATCAAGCATCTCCTATGTACTCAAGTACTAAACTGAAACCTATTGTTCAATCACATAGCAAGGTTTGGATTCTAGTTACTGGGGCAACAGATCACATTTATTTCTCTTTGTCTCTATTCACATCCTATAAAAGGATTAAGCCGATATCAGTGAAACTACCTAATGGAAGTCATGTTATAGCATATTACTCTGGTGTTGTGCACTTCACAAAGGACTTTTATTTGCTTGATGTATTGTACATCCCCAGCTTCGCCTTTAATCTAATTTCAATGACAAAGGTTATCTCTCAGTTGCATTATAGCTTACATTTCGTGGATGACAAATGTCAGATACAGGGAAGGTACTCTTGGAAGATGATTGGTACAGCTAAGATTCAAGAGGATCTCTATGTACTACAATATCCTACTATATCAAATACTGTTTGCTCACCATCTGTTCATAATGTCATTTCTGATTCCTATGCAGTAACTATTTCGTCCAATCTTTGGCACCTTAGATTGGGACACTTGTCAGATGCTAGGCTGGCTGCTTTGAATAACCAATATTCTGGTGTAAAGTTTCATAGTTCAACACCTTGTGATGTATGCCATTTAGCTAAACAAAAGAAAATGAAGTTTCCTATCAGGAAATCCACTACTGCTCATGCTTTTGATTTGTTGCATATGGATATTTGGGGCCCTTTGGCTATTCCTTCTGTTCATGGACATAGGTATTTTCTAACAATTATAGATGATCATACTAGACATTTATGGATTCACTTGTTGAAGTCAAAGGCTGAAGTCAGATCCAAAGTGCAGGCATTCATTTACTTTGTTAATACTCAATTTGGAGTTAAAGTCAAAACAATTCGCAGTGACAATGGTTTGGAATTTCAAATGCCATATTTTTATGCAGAGCATGGGATACAACACCAAACTTCTTGCCCTGAAACACCACAACAAAATGCCATAGTTGAAAGGAAGCATCAGCACATCATGAATGTTACTAGAGCCATCCTTTTTCAATCATGGTTACCTCAAGTTTATTGGTCTTATGTTGCACTTCACACTGTGTTTCTTATTAATAGAATTCCTACTCCGCTGCTACATGACAAATCTCCATTTTAGTTGTTATATAATCATATGCTAGATTACAAAGATATTAAGGTGTTTGGGTCATTGTGTTTTGCTTCCACTACATCTGCTCATCAGACTAAATTGGCTCCAAGAGCTAGGAAGTGTGTCTTTTTGGGGTACAAAACTGAACAAAGGGGTATGTTCTTCTAGATTTGCAAACCAAATCTATTTTTCTCTCAAGAAATGTATACTTCTATGAGACTTGTTTTCCTTTTGCCACATCTACAACTGAACCTGTTGTCCCTCAATTGATAGACACCTCAACCTTTGATTACTCGGACCCTATACCTTCACCTATTACCATTTCTGATGTTCCTATTCATTCTTCCTCAACCAATCTCCCTACTAATCTTACTTCAAACACAAACCCCTCACTAGGAGCTCCTCCCTTACAACGATCACTTAGACAATCAAATAGAATCTAGAGACCACCTTCTTATTTAGCAGATTATCATTGCAATCTGCTGCAATCCAACCATATCAACCCTTCAGAAACCAAATACCCAATTTCCAATGTTTTATCATATTCTTCTTTATCTCCCACACATGCTCACTACTTGCTTAATCTTTCTTCCATACCCGAACTGAAAAATTACAAACAAGCAATGCAATTTGAGGAATGGAGACATGCAATGGATATTGAATTAGAATCTTTGCAAAATAACAATACCTGGACACTTGTTCCATTACCTTCTCATAAAACACCCATAAGTTGCAAATGGGTTTATAAAGTTAAGCTTAAATCTGATGGTACCATTGAGAGATACAAGGCCCGGCTAGTGGCAAAGGGCTATACTCAAGTAGAGGGGTTGGATTACTTAGATACTTTCTCACCCGTGGCTAAGATGACAACGATTAGACTTCTCTTGGCACTCTCTTCCATCAACAATTGGCATTTACATCAATTGGATGTGAATAATGCCTTTTTACATGGAGATTTACAAGAGGAGGTATATATGACCCCCCCCCCCCCCCTCCTGGATTGGATGTTGATCCCAACCTGGTTTGAAAATTACATAAGAGTTTATATGGCTTAAAATAGGCTAGCAGACAGTGGTTTTTCAAATTGACTCAATTTCTCCTTCAACAAGGCTACTCTCAGTCTTATTCTGATTACTCTCTCTTTGTTCATAGCCATCAATCCTCTTTCACAGCATTACTCGTCTATGTAGATGATATCATCCTTGCTGGAAATGATTTGTTGAAATCCAAAGAATTAAACAATTGCTTGATGCTTAATTTCGCATCAAAGATCTTGGTAATTTGAAGTTCCTTCTTGGGTTGGAGATTGCCCGCTCAAACAAAGGCATTCACATGTGCCAGTACAAATATGCACTTGACTTACTTGAAGAGATAGGCTATTTAGCTGCTAAGCCTTCCCACACTCCAATGGATTATAATTCCAAACTAAGCATTTCTTCTGGTGAACCACTGTCTAATATATCTGGTTATTGCAAGTTGATTAGAAAATTACTTTATCTTACAACCACCAGGCCTGATCTTACTTATTCTGTCAATCAACTCAGTCAATATCTTTCTGCTCCAACCACAGCTCATGAAAAGGCTGTTCATTGCATATTGAGATATATAAAGAAAGATCCTACTTTAGGTCTTTTCTTTCCATCCAATTCTCAGCCTGTTCTACGAGCCTTCAGTGATTCTGACTGGGCTGGTTGCCTTGATTCTCGAAAATCTGTAACGGGCTGTGCAGTTTATCTTGGCAACTCCTTGATTACTTGACGGTCTAAGAAACAAACAACAATTTCCCGTTCTTCCTCGGAGGTAGAGTATTGTGCTCTTGCTGCCACGACTTGTGAAGTCCAATGGCTCAAGTTTCTTCTTAAGGATCTTCACATTTCACATGATAATCTAGTAAGCATTTATTGTGACAACCAAAGTGCACTCTATATTGCTGCGAATCCAACATTTCATGAGCGCACCAAACACATAGAGCTAGACTGTCACCTGGTGCGAGAAAAGCTAATTGCTGGCCTCATCCATCTGCTTCCCATTTCCACTAAATCTCAGTTGGCAGATATATACACTAAAGCTTTGTCTCCTTCAGTTTTCTCCTCCTTGATTCTCAGGCTGGGCATGCTCAGTATTCACTCCCCAGCTTGCGAGGGGGTATTAGGATCTAAAACGCAGCAGCAGAAGCATTGAAACGGGCCCGTTTTGTTCATGAGTGAAACACCTCATTTTAAGTTATTAGAAACAAAATGATAATTGGAGCTGTTGTGAATCTTATTAAGTTTATTAGTAATTTTGCTGACTAGGACAAACATCTTCTCTAGATATTTTCTTGAAGTTTCCAGACTCTAGAATTGTATATATTGGTCTATTAACATCAATGAGAAAGAGATTCAGCTTTTCCCAATTTAACAAGTTTTCATATTTGGCGTGGCCATGAGAAGGGAAAGTAAAGAAAAAAATTTGGATCAATTACTCATTTAAGTTATTGATTTGCTTTGATACCATAAAAGATAAAAAAACATTCTGCAATATTTTGTATTGTATTTGTATTGAATCATATGAACTTTTTATACATGAGAAAATCTAACTAATTCTCCAATAAAATAGATTACATATCTGAAAGGATTGAGAATATAAATAATCAAACAATAACAATACAATCAATCAAATAATAATAGAACAAATAAAATATCAACTGAAATATTGGAAAGCAGGGAGAGTTGAAGTCAAATTTGATACGGGCACACATCATTCTCTATTATTGACCAAATAGCCTATGATTTATCGGCCTATAGAAAATCTCTAACCAAATTGGTAGGAGAGTTGTTGATTTGCATTCAACAACTAAAGCTGTTCAATAAGAATTTTAATTAATAGCTTATAACTGATAATAGTTGATAGTCATAATTAGCTATTTATTCCATATGATATGATTAATAATTTTATAGTATCATTTTATTTGTGGACTCCACTTCTTCTGGCAGTGCGTCTTATGTATTAACCACTCTATTATTCTCTTCTGCTAAGATTTAAACAAAGCATCCAATATAAGATTACAAAACAAAGTAGAATGCAAAAAGATTCACGAAAGATAGTTAATTACTGAAAATATGTGCATTAAGTTACTTATAATTCCACCCGTTGAGTCAATCTATAGTTTCGAATCTTAGCTTAAATATCTATCATTAAATTTAGGTATGGTTGATTCAGTAAACTGCCGATTCGGGTTCATTGAACTAGTAATTCAAGATTTTTAAAATTTTGAACGGTTTCGGCCAGTTTTGGCACAGTTCTGATGAACCGACAGTTCGAGTTATGATTCTAATATCATGCAAATTTTAAAGAAAAATTAATAAGATTTTGATTTCAAATTCATAAATAAATAATAATTTTAAAATGTTTACATTTTATTATCTAAATAAGTTATTAGAAAATTTTGAAAGACAAAACTTTCATTACATTTTACAATTTAAAAGACTTAAAATTATTATTACATTAAATTTACAAATTTTTCTAATTTATTAATATAGAAAATTATAAATTTTTTATTTTCAGCTTGAATTAAATTAAAATTCAAACTTTTTAATTTACTTGCCTATGTATCCTCTTGGGGATTAAAGAAAATCAAAGCTCACGTAATTCTTTTTTTTTCTTTATTACAATGGAAAATAACCTCCTAATTATTACAATTAATTTTAGGCACCGGTACTACTAGTCGCTGTTAATGAGCCACAGTCATTATCATCGCTTGAATTTTGTTGGTCTTGGGTTCTCAACTCTGCTCTAGTCCAATCATCAATGCATTCTTACATGTTCACATTATTTGGAGATAATCTTGACCATGTTGGATTTAAAATTTGTTCACTTGCACTAAAAGCTTATTCCACTAGAACACTAGAAATTGGACAAGCAAGAATATCTTTTACTATTGAAGCTAAGACTGGACAGTGATTTGAATGTTTTTTCTAACAATCCAAAATGTCAAATTTTATTGGGTCTTCATCCGATCACTTAAAAACTCAAAATTTGTGCTAATGTATGTTTCAATTTCTATGTATGAACGTGGACCCCCCTTGCTTTTTTTGAAATATTTTGCATGAAAGCAAATTGTATAGAATGAAATTTAGTGATTTGTATATTGTGGATAATACTTGAGGAAGAAGAGGACATACTAATTTAGAATGCTCATCATATAATTGATGGACATATCTTAATACATTATTAACAAGAGAAAAATGATCTACTTCAATTGTAAAAGATCCATAATAAAGACTTGTAATGCAACTAACTTAAATCTAGGACAAAGAAAAAATGCAAGTAAATTTAAATCAAGATCTTCAATATAATATTTTAACCATTTAGTTTTGATCGTGGGTACACATTCTTGCCAATAATCATTATTTTTATTTTCAATTATGACACCACTTATTGCCAAACAATGAAATGAAAATAAATGGAAAATAGGATAATAAACACCACCAAATATTATATTACAGTGTTCAAAAATTTGTCTTATACTCCTTCCGTCCCAAAAAAATAGTCCACTTTGTATTTTCACATAGATTAAGAAAGTAGCAATTATTATAGTTAAAGGAAATTTTATTCATATAAAGTTCCTATTATACTCATCTTAAACAACAAATGAGCAATTATTATATTTGAATAATAAGTAAAAATTAATAAAGGTTATTAAAAATAACATAAATTTTAATAAAGTTATAATAGATAATGTAAGGATTAACTATAATGCAAAAAAGGAAAGTGAACTAATTGGGACAAACCAAATAGAAAAAATGGACTATCTTTTTGGGATGGATGGAGTATTTTTTTACAAATAGCCTAATTGATTGGATAAAGTTGAAAATATGTTGCATCCAATTGCATAAATAAAGAAAGAATATCTTTTCATTCATAAGACTCATTTAACATTTTATAAGTTGAATTCCACCTTGTGAGAATATCTCTTCAAATACTATATATTTTTTCCCGTAGAGTGCAAAAATTTTTAAATTCTTTTCTAACGTATCTATTTGTCCATAAATAATTTAAAGCATTTTTTATTGGATGTAAAAGTACATTTAATGTTCTTAATGCATCTTAAACACATTTTTAAAACATGACATGTACATCTAGTGTAAAAGAATTGTCCACTAAGTTTGGGCTGACAAAGAGTTTTTAATTCATTTATTGATGCCTTATTTGCACTAGCATTGTCAAAACAGATTGTATAAATTTTTTTAGTCAAACCATATTCTTCTAAAATAATATTTAACATGATAAAAACATTATGGGTCGTGTGGAAGTCATCAAAAACTCTAAATGCAATAACTCGATTTTGAATTTTCCATTTATTATCAATCCGATGAGCGTATACCATATAAGAGTAAGTTTTCCATGCATCACATCAAATATCACAATAAATAGCAATTTTACCATCAAAATTTGCAAATAAATTTTTCAAAATTTATTTTTCGTTCAAATAAATAGATAAGATTATCATTTTAAGTGTATTCCCATGTATCCTTTTTTCTAAATGATTTAATTAATGCCTTTTTACAATAGTTATTAAATCTTTTTTTTTTTCACCGAATGAAAAAGATAATCGTTCCATATAAACCATTTTAGCCATTTCAATTTTACTAGTTTTATCACTATATTGGAATGTTAGGATCACCATGCCTTGAAGACAATAATTGAGTTTGATTCAGATCTATTCCTACCTTGGATGATGTGATTTTAAGTGCCTATAAAGGGTATTTATTAAATAAATTAATGGGTAGATATTGAATTAATATGGAGAAACAACAAATTTTTAAAATAAAATATTTTATTTTTATTACCATGTTAGTATTTCCTATGGTAATACTCTAGTGAGTAATCTCCTGTTGAAACAATCATTAAAGTTTAATGACTAAAAAATGACAAATTAAAGTTATGTGACCTTATAAAATTAAGGGTAAAGTTAGATGACCATTAATGTAATTTATCCGATATTTTGGCAAGGATTCTACATAATAATACTTTGATAACTTCTTCCTTACTTCAATTATGCAAATTTAAATTTTTAATTACCTTTATTTCATGGGTGATCCTCTTTTGAACATTTAGACTCTAATTGCTAGTATTAATGAATTTATATTTTTTTTATTCTTTTCTTTTATATATTAATATAACTAAATCCCATAATCATACATTCTTGCACTTAGGGTAAGGAATTCAACTTGGTTTAGTAAAGGGTAAAACAAAAAAAAAATTCTAGATATAGGGTTCAAATGGGTTGCAAATATAATAATTTAACTTTGGTTTGCTATGCTAAGTATGAGTTTCAAACAAATAATGTCTACATCATATCTTTGTAATGTGAGCATTTAAAAATTTTACTTCAAAGAAAATTCTAATTTATTTTAGAAATATCAAAGTTAAATAAATTTTGATCAAAATATACCTATTCACCATAAAAATCACAAAAATTGGTGTTCAAGACCTTGCAAACAACTGCTTAAAACAAAGAATTATATTAAGTTAAAAATTAAAATTAAAGCTCAAAATAATTGTTCTAATCATAATTTACAAGTTTGCTCATAACTGAGCCAATCATAGTAAGCTAATAAAAAAAAACTAAACAAAACTAAAATTTTAATTAAAAAATTTTCCTTCCCTAGCATATTCTCTCCAGTGTGTATAAAAATAGAACCAATTTTCTAAATTTATTATACATTATCAATACGAGGTGAAAAAATAAACTTAGAGTTGAAAACAGGTTTTTTAATAAAAATTCAAAGAAATGAAATGCATTATTTTCGAATACTAAATTATGAAAGCACAAAATAAAAAAAAATTGTTAAGAAAAAATTAAAAAATCAAAAGGAAAATCCATTAAACAATAATAATAATAATAATAATAATTAAATTAATAAATAAGTAAAATAACACTATATATATATATATATGCAAGAGCACAAATAGTGCACCTGGTTATATCTATTTATACCAAATAAATATGTGACAGTAAAGGAAGATAATTAGATTTTTGATATCGCCCTTGATGAAATTCGAATATCCTAAAATAACTTCAGTCTTGACTAATCAAAAAATTATATTTTATTAGTTGATTAGATATAATTTGTTAAATTATTTTTTAAATGAATACATATAGATAATTAAGTAAAATTTGAAGTTTTATCTTTTTTACATTTATCTTTTAATAAATGTATATAATAATGAGATATTTGAAAATTTTTATATTTTATTTTTTAAATTTATTTGATTCTATTTTATTGTAATTTAAAATATTTTATTTAGGTAGAGATAAAAAAAGGGAAAAGTATATTATTTTATAACATTCCTTTTTTATGTTTGTATTAAAAAATAAATTTTTAAATAGAATATACTTAACTAAGCCTTTCCAAATTTTTAAATTTTTACTTTTTAAAAAAATAAAATGAATATATGTGGGTGCGAGATGATGACTAATTGAAAATTTTAGTTTTAAAATATATATATATATATATATATATATATATATATTATATGTATCTATACATTTTGAAATATATTTATTAGGTGATATTGCAGAATTGTACATATATAATTATAATAAATTTACATAAATGATGATATAAACTGAACTGAAAGTGTGTGAGTATTTACACATTTTGTTTTATTAATTGACCATTATATTCATATTAATCTCATATAAAATTTTATTTTAACATTATAAAAATCTAAATAATATAAGATAAAAATTAAAATTACTATTTAATATTAAAAAATAAAATAACTATAATAATAAGTAAGCAATGACATAAAAAATTACATAAATACAAATAATGAGTATAGTCAATGTGCAACTTTATAAAAGACTAGTTTACTATAAATGGATAAAGTTCAAAAAATGATTATGGCACGCGAGGCGTGAAAATGAAAATACGTAAGTGGGTTAAAGTGGCACTATAAAGAAAAAGGTTGTTGCTTGCACGATCATGCCTTAGTACCAAACTGACCGTGTAAGTTTTCAACTTAGCGCAAATTTTTTTGACGTTTTGAGCATGGGTGTTTAATGGGACACAACCCTATTATGCCTATCTGCAAAAATCAAAATAAAAGTCATCAACTTTCATGTTATAATGCAAGACCATCGGTTTATTTTCACCTAAGATTCCTCAATTTAAGGGATAATCACTATAAGGTATCTCATCTTAAAATTGTATCTTAAAACTGTCATTAACTTTAGTACTTGTAGCACAAAAGTGACTCAGGCAAGTTTTCGGCCAAAAGTATAATGTGACATGGAATTATTGTGGGTCCTGTTTTTTCATGCGTAGCATGTGAGGTGGTAAAAGAGAATTCCAACTCAGCTCTATGACTGGATTCCATATGGACATATATGTGAATTTCCTATTTTGTCTTTAATATCACCTAAATTTGTCACACCTCTTTCTCTTCACTAGTAACGCCATCACCACCACTCCTTCAACACCACCAAACTAGGTCCTTTAATCTCCACCAACAACACCAAAAACACCATAACCACCATCTTTTTATCTTCCTTCCTCTTTCCAAAATCTAGCCATTCATATTTGGGTTCTATTATTTTTTCTTTTATTGTTAACTTTTTATATTCTTCAATCAAATTCAATTCATACTCTACTATGTAAATAGTAGCTCTCGTCACTGCCGTCAATGGTGGCCAAAGAACAACTTTTTCATAAACTTAAAATCTGTATTTCAATTTGTCAAAAATTTCATGAATTTTTCAATTCCTCGATCAATTTTTGCATTATATGGCTATTCCTAACACAATCCCAATTCATATCAATCTAAGACCTAAGTACTAAATTCACCTAAATCTCATAATAATCACTTAATTAATGAAATACAATTCATAAAGAAATTCTAAGAACGTGGTAATCAACCTACCTAATCACAAGTGCCATCGAGAATGTTTTGGTATAGTTAGAAAAATTAACTTGCGTTCCTCTTTCTTTCCTTATTGTTGTAAGCAAGACTGGCTAGATAAGAAGAAATCGAAGTTAGAATGATGAGAAAAAGAAAGAGCTGATGAAGAGTTAATGAGAGGTACTTGTTATGAGGTTGGCAACGAGGAACGAGGACAATAAGGCAACGATGCTGTTGAAAGAGGGTAAATGCAAAAGAGAGAGAGAGAGAGATCAACACCATATAAGACAAGAGATAGTGTGGCTAGTGGCTGGATTGATATGGTTCTTGATCAGTGGCGATGCGTAATCAGCGATGAAGAGAGAAGGAAAAGAAAGAAAAAGGGAAAAGAAAGCAAAAGAGAGAAAAAGAGAAATCGGGAGAGAGAGAGTGATGTACCACATGGAATTTTAAGGATAAAATAGGAAATTCACATAGTTGTCCATGTGGAATCTACTCATGCAGCTAAGTTGGAATTCTTTTTTCACATCAGAAGCCATGCATAAAAAGGGGTCTCATAATAGTAGCACCTTACGTTTTTGATTATTTTTTGCCAAAAACTCACTTGAGTCACTTTTATGTTGCAAACTTCAAAGTTGAGAGAGTTTTGAGATATAATTTTAAGATGAAGTACCTTAAAGGGATTATTCCCTAAATTTAGAGACCTTGGGTGAAAATAAGCCCATGACCATATGCGTATTGCACTCTAAAATCCCCTTAAAATTTGCACGGGCGTGCTAATTAAGTTGGGGTTGTTCAAAACTAAAAACTAATGGAAAATTATTTTTTTAAAATGAAAATGAAAAATTGAAATAACAAACATATTTCTTCTTGCTTGTTCTTATTTAAAAGTTCTCCTAATGACCCTTCCACTTGTACCTCACTTTCTTCATGGTCCTTTATAATTATGTTTGGAAGTAAAAATGTGGGACTTAACCCATCTTGAAAGGAATTGTATTCTTCACATGTAGGCTTCATTTCTTCTAAAGGTGCAACTTTCCACGAAATTTTCTCATAATGTAACTTGCATTTATCATCTTAAGGTCTATTATCTACCATAGTTGCCAATCCCCTTACTTGCTTTGATTGTTGCTTGTTGAATCTTAAAACTCTCACGAGTTTCATTCAAGAATTTCATGTGAAACTTGGAAAATTCTACTAGACTTATAAAGTTCCATTTGAGACTTAGAAAGAGCTAAATTAAATAATCCAAATTATTCTTCTCCTTTTCTCTATGCTCAAAATTTAGAGGGGTATGGTGATTCCAACTCTATAGTGAAGGATCCCAATATTAACAATAGTCAAAATCTACCATATCATTTAATAGGTGAAATACATCTTCATGGCTACTTTTTAGAACGTGAATACTGGATGTCAAAGCTCCAATATTACTAATGAAAATTTGTGAATACTTGTCAATAAAACATCTTAAAATACTTCTTAAGAAAATAAAAAAAATTAATAAAATAAAACAAAAATTCAAATAATATAAATAAAAATATTAATCAATAAATAAAATATATTAAATTAAAAAAATCTATACTGATAAAAGGTTAATTGGAATTGATATTAGTAAAGCCAATTCCTGGCAACGATGCTAGAAACTTGATGAGCAATTTTGAGAGTGCACAAAATCATAACAAGTAATAAAATAGTGAATAGAGAGTATCGTTCCTATGAGAATTGTTTATCAAGTACTAAAATTATTTTAGCCTACTATTATTTAAACGAGAATTAAAAGAATTTTCTTTTAGAAAATTATAATAAGAAGTAAATTAAAATAAAATTTGACTAAAAGAAATCAGAGGAAGTAGTTGTAGAGAAAATTCAGGGGATAAAGGCTACTAGGGAATATGACTTCACTTAATTCTATCCAATTTATTTCATTAGTTTGATAATAAATTAGGTTAGGCTTATGTCCCTTAGGAATTGGAATTTTTGGTTCAATAGAGCTAGAGGCTTTTGCTATTAGTGTTTGAGCTGTTAGAATTATGTCCCCTAAAACTAAAAGTCTTATAGCTAGGTTCAATAGGGTTAGAGGCTTAGGTAAAGATACTCTTGGAAGTGGTAAACTCGACAAGATTTATTATAACCAAGATCATGTTTTATGTCGGGTAACCTTTGACATTAAAGAATGTCATCAAGTTTGTCTTTTCCTTAAAATTTTGAAAGTGAAGCTTTAGTTCACTAATCTCATTATTCAATTTCTCATTTTCTAATGTAAAAGTAGTCAAAAAAAAATTTTGCAACTTAATTTCTTGTGAGAGTAACTTCTTTTTCTTTTATTAGGCTAGCAATTTGGTCTTTTAAGGATTCTTTTTCCTTATTAATCTTTTTGAACTCATAATTCATCATCTTAAATGCACAAACAAGTTCATCGAAAGAAAATTCAACTTCATTATAATAAGTAGTTACCTCATTTGAGCTTTCCTGTAATGTCATTTGTAATAGTCCATTTTTCAGTGTCGGTAATAGTGATTTACTGGTCTGTGAATAGTACCATCGGTCCGGAACTTAGTATTATTTCGGTTTGAAAAAATTACTATACATGTCTAATATTTTATTTAATATTTTTGGAGCATGTTTGCATGATTTAGGTGGGTAAAAAGTACTTCATGAATATTTTTGGAGAATTAAGGCATTTAATGATTAGTGTTTTCTAGTGTAGTACGTTAAGGAATATTGAGAAATTATTTTCATAGAATTAATTTAATTAATTGATGGAGTTAAATAATAATTAGAGGAGAATTATTTAAGGAATATTTAGAGCCATTGGATGAGAACACCTTGACTTGATCATAGCCATTCATTTGGCATAAAGTTAAGAAGTCAAGTTTGACTTTTCTACTCAAAAGTTACCACTCATCAACACTTTTTCATCATCTTTTTCCTCCCTTCTCCATGCCACTTTCTCTCCATTTTCCTCCATTTTTCTTCATTTTCTCTACCTCTAAACTACCTCAAATTTCATGAATTAAATCAAAGATTAGTAATTAAACCTTAAGAATTAAGTAGAAGAAGTAAGAATTTGGAGTC